>CAUYSK010039531.1:2500-81782 GCA_963575035.1 Avahi laniger | reverse complement strand
GCAACTAAAAATATATAGAAAAAACTAGCCGGGCATGGTGGCGCATGCCTGTAGTCCCAGCTACTCGGGAGGCTGAGGCAGGAGGATCCCCCGAGCCCAGGAGTTTGAGGTTGCTGTGAGCTGACGCCACGGCACCATGGCACTCTAGCCCAGGCAACACAGTGAGACTCTGTCTCAAAAAAAAAAAAAAAAACCCAGATCAGAACACCCCGCCTTGCTTAAGAGCGCGAGCCAGGGCTGGAGAAGCTCCTAGACGATCTCCCGCAGGGGCGAGCGCCTGAGCTCTAAAGGAGGACGGGAGGAGACAGGCGAGAGGGTGTAGCCAGCGAAGGGACCAGCAGAAACGAAAGTACGGGGAGGAATCTGGGGGCGTTACGGGGGAGGGCTAGTAATCTGGGTGTGCCAATACAGTCAGGCGCATCCTTGGGGCGAGTGTGAATTAGGGCTGAACGTTTCGCTGCAGCCAGGTCACGGAGCCTGCCCTTTAGGCGCGTGAGCCGCACTGACGAGGGCCATTTGAGGGTTTTGAGGAGGGGAGGGACGTAATCATGCACTGTTTTACGGAGAATCTCTCCGTGGCTGGAGGTGGTGGGAGGATAGGGGTCAGAAAACCAGTTCTGAGGCTTTCGCTGAAGTGCTGAAGTCCACCCGCCCGATGTAACGCAAGCCTGCCCCAGGCTGGCGACCGTGAGAAGGCAGAGCAAAGGCACGGTGGCATTAGCGAGCACCAGCAGTTCTCCAGGTGTGGCCCGGCACTTTGCGGTGTCCTCCAGAGGCACTTTCAGGGGGTCCTCAAGGTCAAAACTATCTTTTACTCTCATTCTCTTACAGTGCATAGTGGAGTTTTTCAGAAGTTACATGATGTGTGAAATCAATCGTTAGGGACCCAATGTAAAAGAAAAATTCAGCTCTCTTCTTTTAAACCAGACATTAAAGAGATTGGGGGAAATTTTTTGTGTGTGTTTGGAATTTTTTTCTTAGAAAAATGCTATTTTTGTTACTATATAATGACTTATTGTTGCTAGTTTTAAAGGAGTATATATTTTAAGCATTTCTCGATATTAATTTCTAATGTGCTAAATATTGATAGATTTAACCCACATAAACAATAGCTGTTGAGATCCTCAGTAATATTTTAGGAGTTACAAAGGGGTCATGAGACCAAAAAGTGTGATAGCTACTGCTGCACACAAATCTTTAGGCAAATCTCTGTTCATTTATTTGGACCAAATTCCCAGACTTTAGTTAAATAAAGGGCTGATCTTTTTCTAATCCTGGAATACACAAGGGCGTTGCGACCCTTCCCAATTCACAGATGAAACTCAGCAGGGCTCAGGGACGCGCGAAGGCGCGCTCACCTCGTAGGAGTGGAGTAAGGGCTGACGGCGGCGTTGTGTTTGCCCCCGACCCTGGGCTTTTCCCCGTGCTCGGTGAGAAGCGACCCGCGCTCAGGCTGCGGCCAAGCCCTGGAGCCCGGGAGCCTTGGCGCGCTCCGGGCTGACGCTTCCCGGTCCGTCTCAGGGCGCCCTCTGCAGGCTGAGAGTGGATTCCACACTAATCTTGGCTTATCTTCCTGCTGCTCAAGCTGAACTTTTAGCGAAGGGGGAGTTTGAAGTTCTTGGCTGCCTGACGCCTTGGAGGAGGCAATGAGCAGCAAGTACTGGCTTTATTTTCACAGGAGGAAGCTACGTAATAGGGAAGCAGCGTGTTGCAGTGACGAAACCACTAAACTGACCTGAATCTTGGTCCATGCTTGGTCCACAGCTAGGGTGGGATCACTTGACCTCTTTAGGTTTTAACTGTTCAGGAGGAAACAGCCCACAATCATCTATCCACAAAGATCCTTCCAGCTCTAGCAGCCTATGACTCGAGACGCTAAATGTCCCGACATCTCGCACCAGGGAGGGGACTTGGTTCCCCGGCTGCTGTCTTTCCCAGCTTCCCTTGCTTTCATGGGTTTGGCTCAACCTGAATCCAACTCCATAATGGGTCTTTGCAGGTATGGAGCTCACTGATTTTGTCCTTTAGCAAGTGCATTTTTGAAAATCTTCTCCACAATTCATCCATTTATTAAGAAAACAATAATAAACTGTCATTAGCTGAGGTATGTGGCAGGCACTGGGTCAAGGACAATACATGTGTTTTCTCATCTGATGCACACACATATGTAGGTGTAGGTGTTACCATCATGCCCACTTTTCAGAGGAGAAAACCGAGGCCCAGGGAGCTTAAGTTACTTGCCTATATCACAGAGCAGCTGTGTAGCAGAACCAGAATTCAAAACCAAGTCGTCTGGCTCCACAGCTACAATACTATGCCTAGTCCTGATAAGAGTTTGAATTTTTTGAGGGTTTGCTGTGTCTTTGGAGCTTTACATACATTTTCTCATTTAATACTCACAGCGATTCTACAAAGTAAGTGTTATCTCAGTTTTACCAGGAGGACATTTATTCTCACCCAGCAACTGAGTGGCAGAGCTGAGATTTGATCTCTGGGACTTCAAAGCCTGAGCTTTTCAGTATTATTCAGACCCATCTATGGGCCAGGAAAAGATGAAGACGGCCAGCTGAGTCTTCCAAAGGAGACTTATGGTCTTCCTGTGGGATAATAGTGGTGACAGGCATTTACTGAGCATTGCTCTAAGCCTTTGCTCATATGAACTCATCTCATCTCACAACGAACCAATGAGATAGATATGATTACTATCCCATTTTGCAGATGAAGAAATCAAGGTATTGGGGGAGGGCAGGATAAATAAGTTGCTTAAAGTTCCACACTTGATAAATGGTAGATTTGGGATTCAAACCCAGGAAGCCTTGATCTGGTACCCGTGTTTTTAACAACCGCATTATCCAAAGAACTAATAGTTCCTGCAGAGACATAGGGACCACTGGCCAGGGTTGAAGACCGCTGAGGGGAGAAAACCTCGCCTGCAGAAAGATTCCAAGGCAGGAAGGGAGGTGTCAGCCCTGGGCCCTGTTCCTCTTTAGCCCTGGTGTTCCAGCTGCCTACACTTGAAAATTATGCCTTCTCAAAAAAAAGAAAAAAAGAAAATTATGCCTTCTGAAATCTACATGCTAAAAGTAGAATTCAACACTTTTCTCCAAATAGTTCTCTAAATGTCTCTTCCTTTCCAATAATACCATGATTCTTTCACACTCACAGAACCCAGCTCTGATTGATAATCTGTTGGCACTGAAGGCCTGTGTTCTGAGATGTTGTCTAGCAGCATCAGCAATCGAGAGTGATAGACTAATTAAAACATTTCTGCCGTGGGAGTAGGGGGAAATGGCAGCTGTGCCGAGTGTCTGCTCTCTCTGGAGTGGCTTTGTCTTGAGCAGGGTTAAGGAACCGGGTCCTGAGCACATGTGCTGACAGATGCCAACAGGAATGCTCAGGTCAGTGGGGGTCATGGCTGAGAACATGGCTGTTCTTGAGGGGAGAAGGCAGGTGCTAAGGCAAACTGGCCAAGCTTAGAGAAAAGGGAATTCTGGAAAAGGAGTACTAAGGTGAGCTTGTCAAGCTGGGGAAGGATGGCAGGGCCTAGAGGAAAGATAAGGAGAAGGCGGTTTCTTGGCTGGAGAGCCTCAAGTCCCAGGAGGGAATAAGCAAAGGCCAACCACGTACATCAGCTAGGATTTCTCCCGAGCTCTGTTGAGTTCTATCCTCAAGAAATACAAAGCAGTGGTGTCTTTTAACTGGGTAGGATAGGGTTCTGGAATACGCTCCAGTGTGAATAAAATTATCCAGTGACAGTAGGAGAGAAGAGGACAGTTAGGACTCAAATTGCAAATAGCAGCGACCATGTTGAATGAGCCTGAACACAACAGGGGAACTTGACGTAAGGACGGAGCTGTCACAGTCTCATGGAAGCCAAGGTGGGAAGGTTGCGGGCACTTAAAGGAGCCTGGAACCTGGGAACCAAAACATCATGACAGGGACTCTCACTGTCTCTTGTCTCTACTTCTATGCACTTATTATACATGCTTTGTTCTGGTTTCTGCCTGACAGCTTCCTTCACTTCTCAGCCTCCTTGTTATTAAAAGAATGAGGCTGCCTGTGGCTCCCAGGTTCTCATGCCATAGTTCCAGCCAAAGAGTCCAACAAGACATTAACTTTGGGGAGCGAGGGTCTGATTGGCCCATCTTTGATTTATTGTCCACTGTGGGTCAATCTGCAAAGGCCAGGACACCTGTATAAACACACCTGTTAAAGGCTCATCCTCATGGATATGGGGCCGGTGAGGGATGTTTCCAGGAAGATCGACTGAGAGTTGGCCGCTGGGCCAGCAAAATACCCCAGATGATAGTTACTACAGGGTCTGAAGACAGAGCACTGGAAAACACCAACATTGATTGGATGTCAGAGAAGAGCCAGGTAAAGAGAGAGAGAGAGAGTTTCTCCAAGCAGTTAGGAAAAAAACCAGAGAGAGAAATCATGGGTGTTAAGAAAGTAAGAGTTTATTTAAAGAAGGAAGGAGGCATAAAAGGGTCAAATGATATATGGAGCAGTCAAGAAGAATGAACAGGCCAGGCGCGGTGGCTCACGCCTGTAATCCTAGTACTCTGTGAGGCCGAGGTGGGTGGATTGCTCAAGGTCAGGAGTTTGAGACCAGCCTGAGCAAGAGCGAGACCCTGTCTCTACTAAAAAATAGAAAGAAATGATCTGAACAACTAAAAATATATAGAAAAAATTAGCCGGGCATGGTGGCACATGCCTGTAGTCCCAGCTACTTGGGAGGCTGAGACAGGAGGATCACTTGAGCCCAGGAGTCTGAGGTTGCTGTGAGCTAGACTGACGCCACGGCAATCTAGCCAGGCAACAGAGCAAGACTCTGTCTCAAAAAAAAAAAAAAAGAAGAAGAATGAACAGTATCAAAAACCATTTGATGACAGAAATCCCTGAAAACCTTTTAGAAAACACTTTAAGGAGCAAGTTGATGAGGAAATCAGATTTCGATGGGTTAAAGAATGGGGTTGGTTGTATTTTTATAGATAAATATAAAAATGTTAGTTTTAACTGCACTGTCAACTTTGGAAAAAGAACCCACTTACACTATTTTGAGCTGGCATTATTCCGAATTTAACATAGGCCTAGAAAGAGTAAACTTTTCCCCCTCCACCTTTACTGGGCTAACACACTGTATTAAATCTATACAGTTTTACTTACACAGTTACAGAAATTAATACATATTGTCAAAATAATGCTAAAAAATGAAAGATAAGGAATTCAAAATGCCAATAAACATATGAAGTTGTGTTTTTATTTGTAGCCACAGAAATGCAATTGAAAACCACAATACAACATAATTACATACTGACCAGATTGACAAAAATGTAAAAGTCTGAAAATTTGAAGAATTAGCAACATATGGAACAATGGACATAATTCTCAAAAACTGCTGGAGGAATGACAAATTGGCAGAGCCAAAAAGCTGCCATTTCACCTTACATTGAAGAGGGTTGAACACATGGGGTCACAGTACCCCTTCGATTGTGCAATGACGTGGCCTGCTCTGGAAAGCAGCTTGGGAATTTTGAGTTAAGTTGAAGATTCTCTTATCTTATCACGCAGTAGTTTCACTCTTGGGAATACAGCTAGAGAAATTTTTGTGTATGTGCACAGGATACAAGCTCCACAATGTGTGCATCATGGTTATGTATAACAGACCCATTATGGACTGCGTGTTTCTGTCTTTACAAAATTTACATGTTGAAGCCTTCACCCCCAATGTGATAGTTTTAGGAGATGGGGCCTTTGGAGAATAATTTGGTTTAGATGCACTAATAAGGGTGCAGCCCCCACAATGAGATTAGTGTCTTTATAAGGAGAGGAAGACACATCAGAGCTCTGCTCTGTGTGAGGATACATCAAGAAGATGTCCATCAGCAAATCAGGAAGAGAACCCTCACCAGATACTGAGTCAGCCGGCACCTTGGTCTTGGACTCCCCAGCCTTCAGAACCGTGAGAAATAAATATCCGTTGTTTAAGCCATCTGTCTATAGTGTTTCATTATAGCAGCCCAAACTAAGACGAGATCCAAACCGTAAGCAATCCATGTCCACCAAAATAAAACGGAAAAACAAAACTGCTGTACATTCATAATGGGATACCAGGCAGTAAAGAAAATGAGCAAATAGCACTACCACGCAACGTGGATACATCTCACGAACGTAACAGTGAAGGAAAGAGGTGAGACACATAAGTACACAACAGCATGTTTCTAGTCAAAAGAACTTCAAAGCAGGCAAAGCTAACTTATATGTTATAGGGATGACTGCTATAGAAAAAAGTGAAAAAAGAAATGAAAAGCAAGTGAACGATGTTCACAAAAGCCAGGATGATGGTTAGTTACCCCGTTGGCAAAGGGGTTTGGGGTTAGAGTGGGCCCACTGAAGCTCCTCGGGTGTTGGAGTGTTCTGTTTCTTGGCCTGGGTAGTGATCCCATGAACCTTTGTTTTATAATTTTTCATTGAGGTCTCCCTATATATTTTATATACTTTTCTATATTTATGTTATATTTTAAAATCAAAGAATAAAAAAGGGTTGAGGGATAAAGCAGGGACTTACGAGTAAAGATGGTGTATGAGCACACACATTTTATTTTTTGCTATCTTGCGGAACCTGGCTAAAAATACCGTGTGTGTGTTTGTGTGTGTGTGTGTGTGTGTGTTAGTGTGTGTGTGTGTGTGTGTGCGCATTTTCCGTTTACTCTTGAGGCCAGGAGAGCAAGAGAGGAGAAAACAGACGAATGAGTGGTAAATGATCAACAGACTCAGGGAAGCAGAATCCTAAACTAGCAATGAAAAAAGCTGAGAGCCAACTTTATTTTCACCGCAGAATCTTGAAAGGGATAAGGAATTTGTGGTACCTGGAGTCATCAGGAATAGTGTTAAGTAGGTGTTAATAGAGCGAGGATCTGCTGACAGCTGTTTCAGACCGCTAGGCTCCCTCCCTCGCCCAGGGTTGCTGGGTGACTTGGATGACTGCTGCTTCCTTCTCCAAACAGAAGGTTGGAGAATTTTTTCATGGGAAGGCAAAACACAGGGTTTCTGGATTGGGCAGTGCCAGGCACAGGTGAGCATGGGGCCCCATAACAAGCACAGAAGCATGTTCAAATGGGATGCTGAGACCCTCACCCCACATTTTGAAGTTCCTAGAAAGCTGGCCGCCAGGCCTTCAGTGTCCAATGTTTGGCAGTGGGATCGATCTATTCTGGGAAACATGACCAGCCAAGATTAAAAGAACTAAAGACACTGAAATGAGAAATTTCCTATGAAATGGCCTAAGCAGATCACTTTATAGTGAAGCCCGGTCAATAAAAGCGACTCCCAGAACTTCCAATTAGTTTTGTATTTCCTCTCTTTCTCTTTCTCAAAAAGTGTGTGTACTTTCTCTCTTTAAAAATACTTTATTGTGGAAGATCTCACACATAAACGGAAGTGGAGAGACTAATATAATGAAGCCACACACCCCTTGCCCAGCTTCAACAAGGATCAACCCTTGGCCAAGGTGCTGCTTCTGTGCCACCCTCCACTCTCCAGCCCTCTCTCCAGGCTGCTTCGAACCCAATCCCAACCTCAGAATTTTATCTGTGAATATTTCACTGTGAATCTCAATGACTACTCATTTAAAATACAACCACAATGCCAGTATCAATCTAAAAAATTCTTTTTTAAACATGTTTGTTTGTTTGTTTATTTATTATCCAAGGAGACAGACTGGAAAAAATTCTTTATATAAATATTATTAAATATCTGGTCAATGTTCATGCTTCTTTGCTTTTTCTATAAATTTTTTTCAATAGTTTGTTAATTTGAATTGGGATTTAAAAAAGGTTTACAATTTGATTAATAGGCCTCTGATTATTTTTTAATTTCTAAATTCTCCCATTTATTTTTTAACTGAAAAGAAATTATGTGGCTTTCCCCATTGGGTTTTCCTCAAGTTGAATTTTGCTGATTTCATCCTTGTGGTGCGGTTTTAACATTTCTCTGTATTTCCTGTTAGATGGTGGCTGGCTCTAGACGCTTGATAAATTTCATTCTTTTTCAAGGCTAATTCATACTCTGTGTTGTGTACAGTTGACCCTGGAACAACACGGGGGTTAGGGATGCTGATCCCTGTGTAGTTGAAAATCCATATGTATAACTTTTGACTCTTTAAAAACTGAACTACTCAGCTACTGTTGACCAGAAGCCTGACTGATAACATGAATAGTCAATTAGCACATATTTTGTATGCTGTATGTATTATATACTGTGTTTTTACAATAAAGTAGCTAGATAAAAGAAAAAGAATGTTATTAAGAAAATCATAACGAAGAGAAGGCCGGGCTCACACCTGCGCTCCTTGCACTCTGGGAGGCCAAGTTGGGAAGATTGATTGAGCTCAGGCGTTTGAGACCAGCCTGAACAAGAGCAAGACCCCATTTCTACTAAAAACAGAAAAATTAGCTGGGCGCGGTGGCACATGCCTGTCGTCTCAGTTACTCAGGAGGCTGAGGCAGTAGGATTGCTTGAGCCCAGGAGTTTGAGGTTGCAGTGAGCTATGATGACGCCACGGCACTCTACTCGGGGTGACAGAGCAAGACTCTGTCTCAAAGAAAAAGAAAAGAAAACGAAAATCATAAGGAAGAGAAAATACATTTATTATCCATTAAGTGGAAGTGGATCATCATAAAGGTCTTCATCCTTGTCATCTTCATGTTGAGTAGGCTGAGGGGGAAAAGGAAGAGGAGAGGTTGGTCTTGCTATTTCGGGGCTGACAGAGGCAGAAAATCTGCACATAAACGAACCCACACGGTTCAAAGCCATGTTGTTATAGGGTCAATTGTACTTTCATCACTGAGGATGTAATTATCTTTGTCTTATTTTTGTGATGTTACAGCCACTGATAATCATTGAATAGGTATATTAATTCATTAGGGGTTGCAAAATGATGATATTCTAATTTTAATGATGATACTTTCATTTATCTTTATTAGCTGCATAATTTAAGCAGTCTGTATGTTGCTTCAGCCATTTTGGTTGCCCAAAGCTTTCTCTGACAGATTCCTCAGGAAAAGCTCCTGGAAATACCGTTTCCCAAATCCTTGCTTGCGTTTGCTGCCTTTATACTTGAAGATCAGTTTAGCTGGATTTAAAATTCTTGGCTCACATCTTCTTTGAATATCCTAAATATGTCACCCCGTTGATTTCTGGCATGAAGCACTAATGTTGAAAGCCTAATGACATTTGGATTTTCTTTCTCTCGTAAAATACTTGTTATTTTGCCTGGTTGCATAAAAGATTTTTTTTTTCTCTCTAAAATTCAATATGTTCAGAATGGAACTGTTGTGGGCTGATTTTTTCCAATATGTGCAATGTGTCTATTCAATATGTAGTTTTAAGATTTTTTAAATTTAATTTTAATTTTTAACTTCAGGAAAGCTTTCTTTAATTTTTGATTTTTTTGTAATTGTCTTTGTTTCATTGCTTTGGTTTTCTTCTTTGAGGACCCTTAATTATATGCATATAGAATAATCTTTGCCTGTTTTCTCTATTTATCACTCTCCTGCAAGTTCTTTTTGTCTGTTTCTTCTTTCCTATTTATCTTTTAAAACTTTTCCTCTTTTCCACTTTCTATTTCTCTTAAGACATTTTCCATTTGTCTTATTCGTTCTTGTGTTCCTTCTAGTTTAGACTTCTTTTCTACAATAATTTTTTTTATTTTTAATTCCTTTTTGAGTTATTCACATCTTTTTCCAAATCTTTTCCTGGGTCATCCTATTTTTGAGGTTTTCTCATTCTGATTTACATTGTTTTCCATAGCTTCTATTATTTTCTACTCTTTTGGCTTATTGTGAAGTATTCAATTACGGTTTTCATATGTTTTGTGGTGAGTTTCTTGGTGTTCTTTCACCGTTTGTGGTGACATTATTCTGTTCTTTCCCTTTTTTCTTATAATAGCATTGCTGGTATTTGATCACAATCCTTTCCTGTTGCTCATTTTTTAGTGAAATGGGTTTTCCCCCTACTTTCAGGAGGAAACAATAACAAAAGAGAGCTTTTCCAGTTTCACATATCTGGGGCTTCCTCTTCTGTTGATTTCACGAAGGAATTGTTAAATCATGACCTCATGCTTTCTGCTTTCCTCTTCCGCGCTCCCCACCCTACCTTTCATTCTGACCTCTTCTTTTCTCTGCCTTTGTTGTTCCTGCATTGCTCACTTTGGATTTTATGCCCACTCTTTTCAACTCAGAGTGGAGCTTTGTCCTGGAAGGATGCTTTGGTTTGCTAGTTTTGAGACTTCGTAGAGCCCAGGCCCAAGACCACTTCAGCATGAGTCTTTTCACAGTCACCCAAGAATTAGAACCTTTCTCCCAAACTCCAGCTTTGCTGCTGTTCTCCACGTGGCCCACTGAACTTTCCAGTGAATCCCTTTGGTCACTTGGGGGCCCTCCAGTTCTTGGGGGCATCACAAGTCCTTTCATTTTCCCTCTTCTTCCTTCAGCACAGTTTCTGATGTCATGTGGGACAAGCAGTTATTGGTAGCTTGTCCTCACTCGCTCAAATTTTGGAGCTCAAGGAGATACTGCTCACCAGTTTTTGTTGTAGGTATTGTCCATGGATTTTGATTTTACTAACCTAGTTGCTGTGAATGTTTTAATGGTGGGATTCAAGGAGAGTCAAAACTGCTGTACCACCTGTTTGCACAATTTGGTAAATTTACAAAAACTTATTAAATCGTATACTGAATATGGGCAAATTTTATGATATATAATTTATACCTCAACAAAGTTAAGGGGAAAAAAGCCATTTCACCATTACCACTGAAATCTTCCTAAAATTATCTTTGCTCCCAATGATGTCAATAACTAAGGATCGCCAGACATCAAAGGAAAATCTCTGGAACAGAGAGCATCAGTGCTCTGCGACATCCCATTCTGCTGCCCGGCACAGGGAGAGATTTGCCAGTTCCAGGGACTAGCTCTAGCCAGTGAAATTTGATCAGAAGTGCCACATGACACTCCTGCGCTGAGGCGTTTGAGAGTGGGTGTGCTGCCTGGACACTCCCTTCATCCTCCGCTGCTATGACTCTGTAAGCGCTGCAGCCTGGCCTGTTCTAGCCCGGCCCCACTCAGCTTCTAACAGGAAAGGTAGAGGTCAAAACAAACAAAAAGAAAGGGCAACTCAGAGGAAACAGAAGCAATTCAGAGACAAGAAAAACAAAACTATCAAAAGGCTCTTCCAATCATTCCTACTCTTTCATATTTGTTTCATCTTGCAACTCTGAATATTCATCTCCCAGATTTGCTTTGTAAAATGTACATTGATGTAGACCCAAGTAGATAGCTTTTCTTTTTCTTTTCTTTTTTTTTTTTTGAGATAGGGTCTCACTCTGTCACCCAGGCTAGAATGCGGTGGCCTCATCATAGCTCACTGCAGCCTCAACCTCAAACTTCTGGGCTCAAGTGATCCTTCTGCCTCAGCCTCCTGAGTAACTGGGACTATAGGAGCACACCACCATGCCTGGCTAATGTTTTAATTTTTTGTAGAGACAGGGTCTCACTATGTTGCCCACACTGGTCTCTAACTCTTGGCCTCAAGGGATCCTCCCGCCCTGGCCTCCCAAAGTGCTGGGATTACAGGTATTAGCCACCGTGCCTGGGCAGCTTTTCTATTTTGAAGACCATTATGCCCCCAGCTAGAGGAGCACCGCCCTTGTCGGTGAGGCAGTCACCTGCACAAACAGCCACTTCACAGAGCCAGCAAGACTGGTCACCACTGTTTACCCCACTGATCGGTTCTAGGAGAGCAAACAGATCCAGAGACACCATGGCTGAGTTTCTTCCTGGCCACGACTTCTGCTTTTCTAGCTCTAGGTGGATGATAGGAAACCACACACATCATCGCTTTTGGTCAAACAGAGTCCATATGTGAAGAACAACAAGTGTCAAATAGGGCAAACTGAGTTAGAAGACCTGGAATTAATTACGGCAATGTGGATTGTGGCCATGTCATCAGGGAGGTGAAACCCTGGACTGGCGGTGGAGG
This sequence comes from Avahi laniger, assembly GCA_963575035.1. Classification (NCBI taxonomy): domain Eukaryota; kingdom Metazoa; phylum Chordata; class Mammalia; order Primates; family Indriidae; genus Avahi; species Avahi laniger. The sequence goes on along the minus strand of CAUYSK010039531.1, from coordinate 69,743 downwards.
AGCAGTTCAGCCTAGTGGTTGAGCTCTGGCAACGGGGCTAAAGACAGGTTTGCTTAGAATCCCATCTCCATCACTTATTAGCTGTGTGGTGTTAGGCATGTTCCTTACCCTCTCTGAACCTCATCTTCCCTGCTTGTTGTTTAATTCCAAGGATTAAATGAGATAATACATAGAAAGGATTTGGTGTAGTGGTATAGTGACAGGCATTAGCAAGCATTGGTTAAATGCTGGGCTGGGTCTCCAGGGCTGTGGGCTCACCCTTAGAACTTCCTGCTAAAAAAGAAAATCATCTAACCTTGCAGTTTGACCTCCCCTTGGCTGAGCTCAGGGGATTGGGCGGCAGACTTGCTTCAGGTCCTCTGCAGCTTTGCAAGACTGGGAAGAGCTCCCAGTCAGTGCAAATTAGAATTTCAGGAAAATGTCTGCAGAGGGCAGCATTGCCACAGAGAAATGTCTCCACCATCAGCTGTGTGTTCTACACAATCACATTCCTTAGCTATTTTCACTAACATGACTCTTTGGGTGAAAAAAAAAAAAAAACGAAAAAAACAAAGAAAGTTGCGCACTGCGAGCAAACGTTTCATAGAAGCCACTGCTGACTGGGTGAATACACACCTTTTGTCTCCTGCCCAGGGAGCTTGGTCGGGGTGAGGCCATCTGAGCTGCCAGTCTGGAAACAAACCAGAAAGGCGGGGGAGCAGCTGAGGGCTGCCATGGGCCGGACGTGTTTGGAAGCTGCTGTCTCTGCGGGTTGTTTTGATCCTCCAGGCACGGAACATTCGGATGCTCTTTGTAAAGCCCTCTTCAGGACTCACATGGATGGTAAAATGTCACTCCACAGTGGCAGTGAGCAAAGGAACTTGGCCGGACGTCTGGATGGGACACAGCCCGGGCTCCTCCACCCCAGCTGTCTGCAACTACGCACATCACCTGCCCCCCAAACCGGTTCCTCCTCCTTCATGCTCCAGTTCAGGGAATTATGTCAGCACGACTTAGTTACTTCACTAAAAGCCTGGGTGTCCTCCCTCCTCCTCTCTCTTCCTCCCTGCCTGCTCCCTCTTTCCCTGTGTCATTCATGAAATCTGGCCGGCTCTACCCCAGAAGCTCCCTAGTTCTCTACACTCTCTCCACCACCAGTGCAGTGTTCACTATTCCTCTCACCTTGACCTTGGCAATGACCTCTGTAAGTAAACACCTGCTTCTAGCCGTGTGTGCCCCACCATTTTTCCATAGTACTCCAGAGCCATCTTTCTGAAACTAGGCACACACCCCACTGAAACTTGGGTGACATTATTACTAAAGACAGAAGAAGAGTGCAGGTACTAGGAAATAGCTGTTTTTGTCATGTGCAACAGAAGCCACTGTGCTGAATAATTTACACAAATCTCTCAGTCATCCAGATTGCTTGAAAAATGCATGCAGACCCTACTTCGATGCCACTTCCTTTCCCCTAGTAAGCCTTTTCTCAGCTTCCTCCTTTAGGCAGTTGCCAGAGATTTCTGCTGAGTGATTGGAGAAGTTCCCTTATGGAAAATATTATTATTGCTTTCTGTTTAAGGAATAAGAAAACAGAGGCTCAGAGTGGTTAAGTAATCTGCCAAATGTCACACAGTACGTGATGAAGTCTCAACATTATCTTAGCTAATCTGATTCCCCAGGCCTCCTGTTTAACCATTTACACTAAACTAGGGATGAGTAATAAGGTCCTTGTATCTCAGAAACATTTGGACTAGCAGGAGAGAGAAATGTGAACAAATAACTCCTATAAAACATGACACTTACATTAATTAGGTATGGCAGATATTCTGGAGCCCTGAGGAAATGAGGGCCAGTTGTATTTTTCACCTTCTTTATACATCCCACAATCTGTCTTTTGCACTGCATCATCATAGTCTTCGCAATTTTCCGGTCTTCATATTTCCTAAAACAAATTAGAAAATACTGTGCGATTGGAGAATGGAGCCCATGGAACAACTGTTCCCCACTCAGCTTTGCTCCTGTGTCCCACACTGCACCCCGACTCAGTGAGGGGCCTTCGACTCCTGCTCTTGGGACCACTAGCAGAGCCTAACCGGCTCTGATCTTGTGATCTTGGGCCGTGGGCGAAGGTGCCAAGGTTCTCCCTTTTCGGGCGTGCAGCAGAAGTCTGACAGCTCACAAAAGCCAGCCCTCCCAGGTCTACCCGCCAGCTCCCCTCTCTCACAAACATACAGTTGGTTACTAAGTGGGTCCTGGCCTTATTTCGCACAGGTAAGCCTCTGGAACTGATGTCCTCTTTTCTCCCCTCCTTCCTCCCTCCTTCCTTCCTTCGATTTCCCTCCCTCCCTATCTCATGGTCTCTTTTCCTTCCTCCTCAAATAAGTATTAAGTATTTTTGTCAGCTATAGTGCTGGAAGCTGGGATACAGAAACAAGTAAGACATGACCCTATCTCCAGAGAGGCAACATTCCCACTATAGCAGGGAAAAACACGGTCTTTAGAGCCTGAGTGTGGTAATTCCAGCTCCACTACTTACTAGCTGTGTGACCTTGACAAGTTCCTTAACCTCTCTGGGTCTCAGATTTTCTGTATCTAAGATAGCATAACATAGGAATCTACCTCATGGGGTTGTCGTGTGGGTTCCAGTGAGAGAATTACATTTGTAATACACTTAGAATGGTGGCCGGTGCACGGAAATACTATGTAGGTATTTATTCTTATTATTTGTCTACAGAATAGTCTAGTCCTGGAAGCTGCATCCTGATGGTTTGTATTCTCCCAAGATAAATCATCGATCATGAGTGTTGCCTGGCACATAGTAGCTTCCCAGTCAATAAAGTTAGCAATCATAATTGTCGGCATTGCAATTTGAATGGAAAACTGGATTATTTTAGGTAAGCTGTTATTTCTTTGCTCCTTGCTGAAGTGTAAGGAAAACAGGAAATTTATCTGTTAAGGGAATTTTATGAGTATGCATCTTTTGTGTCAGGAGAAAAAACAATGGTAAAAACCGAGTGGTGAGGAGAGGCTGAAAGGCTTAGCTACGGAAAGAAAATTGCCATTTTTGTTGGCTTGGAGCGAATTCTCTCCCTAGGGAGCCAAAACGTGGTGATAAGTCATGGGTTAAAGCTGACGAGACTGAACCCTAGGCCTGCTGACGCTAACTGGAGGTTAGCAACGAGCCAGCGGCAGAGTTCAGCATCCCAGCTCTTAGCAAAGGGGAAAGAAAAGAACGAACTTCAGCAAAGCGTCACCATCCCCATGACGCACATTGCGTGTGTGTGTGTGTGTGTGTGTGTGTGTGTGTGTGTGTGTTGGGGGTGGGTAGGCAGGAGCCTGATTCTGCATTATCAATGAAGAAGCCAATATTTTAAATTATTCCTGGATTGAGGGTTTTTTTTTTATTTCTATTAGGTCATTTCTTTCTTTTAAAGGTGCTGTTAGGAATAATTAATACTCTCTTGAGGGCTTTCTTTTATAAAGTTAAGTCATCACATGTGTGTTGGAAGTAGGCCACTGGAAAGGAGCTGCCTGGTTTTGCTTTCCAAGCAATTCTGCCTGCATTGTCATCTACACGACTTTCTAATTAAAAGTCCCTTCCAAGTTCATGAGTGAGAACTGCACCCCTCCCGCCTGAAACTGCTAAATTATTCACACTACCAGATGTCTCAAAAATGGCATGTCACAGACAAAGGTAGATAAAAAGATTATGCATGTTCCTATGACTGAGAGCTTTGATTCAAGTGTTTCTACAAAGACAAGTGGGACTGGAGCAGCCAGTGTTATTTCAGAAGTCACAATATTGTTCAGGGCTTCGGAGGGTTCAGGTAACTTACCTGAATCAAAAACTGAAAACAGGCCGGGTGCGGTGGCTCACGCCTGTAATCCTAGCTCTCTGGGAGGCTGAAGCGGGGCGGATTGTTTGAGCTTAGGAGTTCGAGACCAGCCTGAGCAAGGGCGAAACCCCGTCTCTATTAAAATTAGAAAGAAATTAATTGGACAACTAAAAATATATATAGAAAAAATTAGCCAGGCATGGTGGCGCATGCCTGTAGTCCCAGCTACTTGGGAGGCTGAGGCAGGAGGATCGCTTGAGCCCAGGAGTTTGAGGTTGCTGTGAGCTAGGATGATGCCACAGCACTCTAGCCCAGGCAACACAGTGAGACTCTGTCTCAAAAAAAAAAAAAAAAAAAAAGTTATGTTTATACTATACTGTAGTCTATTAAATGTGCAATAGCATGATGTTTTTAAAAATGTACATATATTAATTAAAAAATAATTTATTGCTAAAAAAATGCCAAAGATCATCTGAGCCTTCAAGTTATAGTCTTTTTGCTGGAGGAGGGTCTTGCCTCAATGTTGATAGCTACTAAATGATCAGGGTGGTGGTCACTGAAGGTTGGGGTGGAGGTAGCAATTTCTTAAAATAAGATGATAATGAATTTTGTTGCATCAGTTGAGTCTTCCTTTTAGGAAAAATTTCTCTGTAGCATGTGATGCAGTTTCTTGGCATTTTATCCACAGTAGAACTTATTTAAAAATTAAAAACAGTCCTCTCAAACCCTGCTGCTGCTTTATCAACAAAGTTTATGTAATAATCTAAATCCTTAGTTGTCATTTCAACAATGTTCACAGCATCTTCACCAAGAATAGATTCCATCTCAAGAAAGCGCTTTCTTTGCTCATTCATCAGAAGTAGCTCCTTACCTGTTCAAGTTTTGTCATGAGATTGCAGCAATTCAGTTACATCTTTAGGCTCCACTTTTAATTCTAGTTTTCTTGCTATTTCTACCACATATGCAGTTGTTTCCTCCACTGAAGTCTTGAACCCCTCAAAGTCATTTATGAAGGTTGGAATCAACTTCTTCAAACCTCCTGTTAATGTTGATATTTTGACATCCTCCCATGAATCATGAATATTCTTAATGGCATCTGGAATGGTGAATCATTTCCAGAAGATTTTTAATTTACTTTGCCCAGATTCATCAGAAGAATCACTATCTGTGGCAGCTTCAGCCTTATGTATTTCTTAAATGAGACTTGAAATTTGAAATTACTCCTTGATCCGTGGGCTACAGAATGGATGTTGTGTTAGCAGGCATGAAAATAACATTAATCTCCTTGTACATCTCCATCAGAGCTCTTGGGTGACCAGAGCTCATTGTCAATGAGCAGTGACATTTCGAAAGGAATCTTTTTTTCTGAGCAGGTCTCAACAGTGGGCTTAAACTATTCCGTAAACCATGCTGTAAACGGATGTGCTGTCATCCAGGCTTCCTTGTTCCATTTCTAGAGCATAGGCAGAGCAGATTTAGCTTAATTCTTAAGGGCTCTAGGATTTTTGGAATGGTCAATGAGCATTGGTTTCAACTTAAAGTCACCAGCTGCATTAGCCCCTAACCAGAGAGTCACCCTGTCCTTTGAAGCCAGACATTGATTTCTCTTCTCTAGATATCAAAGTTCTAGACGGCATCTTCTTCCAATATAAGGCTGTTTGATTTGCACTGAAAATCTGTTGTTGAGTGTTGCCACCTTTGTCAATAATCTTAGCTAATTTTCTGCATAACAGCTTCTATATCAGCATTTGGTCCTTCTACCTTGCACTGTTATGTTATGGAGATGAATTTTTTTTCTTAATTCCTATGAACTTAGCTCTGCTAGCTTCAAACTTACTTTCTGCAGCTGCCTCACCTCTCTCAGCCTTCATAGAATTGAAGAGTTAGGGTCTTTCTCTGGATTAGGCTTTGGCTTAAGGAAACGTGTGACTGGTTTGGATCTTCTATCCAGACCACTAAAACTTTCTCTGTATCAACAATAAGTCTGTTTTGCTTTCTTATCATTTATGAATTTACTGGAATAAAGCACTTTTAATTTTTTTCAAGAACTTTTCCTTTGCATTCAGAACTTGACAAATTGTTCAGTGCCCTCTAGCTTTCCATCTATCTCAGTTTTTGACATGCCTTCCTTATTAAGCTTAATCATGTCTAGCTTTTGATTTAAAGAAAGAGCTGTGCTACTCTTCCCTTCACTTGAACACTTAGAGGCCATTGTAGTGTTAATTATTGGCCTAATTTCAATATTGTTGTGTGTTAGGAAATAGGAGGCCTGAGGAGGAGAGAGACAGGAGAATGGCTGGGTCAGTGGAGCAGTCAGAACACACACAATATCTGTCTATTAAGTTTATTGTCTTATATGGGCATGGTACCTGGTGCCCCCAAACAATTATAATAGTAATATGAAAGATCACTGATCACAAATCACCATAATGGATATAATAATAATGAAAAAGTTTGAAATATTGCAGGAATTACCAACATATGACATGGAGACATGAAGTGAGCACATGCTGTTGGAAAAATGGTGCCAATAGACTTGCTCAGTGCAGGGTTGCCACAAACCTTCAATTTGTAAAAAACACAGTTATCTGTGCAGCACAATAAAACAAAACGCAATAAAACAAGTATGCCTATACAAACAAACAGTCCCTCTGAGAAATGTTGGCATGCTTATGTAGCTTAGCAATGTTAATTGGTATCTTTACCCTCCTCCTGAGCAATACCAGGACCTTATATTGTTTGAACTTTAATCACTCCTCTCTTGGCTTATATGCTTTTATTGTTGTGTGTTTTACTTTTAACCTATAAGACATTATTAGTTTTTTACACAGCTAATGTTTATTTAGATTTATCCATGTATTTTCTACTTTCTTTTTCTTCATATCTTCTTGCATCTCAGACTTTTTCTATCTGGGCTGATCTTCTTGCTTGAATAACATTTCTTTGTTGGTGGCAAATATTTTTGTTTTGTCTATTTGAAAATGTCCTTATTTTAACCTCATTTTGGAAACTACCACTCCTCCCCTCAGATTGGTAGTAACTTTCTTTAAGCACATTGGAAATGTCATTTCATTGTCTTCTGTCTTCAGTTGTTACTGTTGAGAAGTCCTTTTCCATTCTAATTGTCATTTTTGTATAGATAATATGTAGATAATGACTTATTTTCTAGTTTAGCAATCATATACGTCTAGCAGTAGAGGTTTCTTCTTATATATCTGTATTTGAATTCGGCCATTTGAACCTGAGGATTGGGATCTTTCTTTATATCTCTACTTATTTTTTATCTCCCCATCCTCTCCTTCTTCTTCTGGAACTATGATTAGACACGTTAGACTTTGTCCTTCACAATTTTTAACCACATTTTTTGTGTTTTCAATCTGTCTTTCTGCTGCATTCAGTAACTTCAAGTCTTCCAGTTTATTAATTCTCTGTTCAGCTGTGTCTAATTGTCATTAAAACCATCAATTTAGTATTTAATTTTAATTATTTTAACAGCTTTATTGAGATAGAATTCACATACCATACAATTTGCCTATTTAAAGATACAGTTTAATGGTTTGGTTATATCATTTATTTAAATTGTGGAGATGTGTGTGTTTGTATGTATAACAAAATTTACCATTTTAACTATTTTTAAGTATATAATTCAGTGGTATTAATTATATTCATTCTGTTGTGCAACCATCACCACTATCTATTACCGAATTCATCACCCCAAACAGAAACTCAGTAATCATTAAGCAATAACTACCCATTCATCCTTGATCCCAACTCCTGGTAACCTCTAATCCACTTTCTGTCTCTGTGAATTTGTCTATTCTAGGTTCCTCATATGGTAGAATCATACAATATTCTTTTTTGTCTGGTTTATTTCATTTACCCTAATGTTTTCAAGGTTTATCCGTGTTGCAGTGTATCAGAATTTCATTCCTTTTTATGGCTGAAAAATAATCCATTGTATGTATATACTACATGTTGTTTATCTCTTCATCCATTGATGTCCACTTGGGATGTTTCCACCTTTTGACAATTTTGAATAATGCTTCAATGAACAATGTCATTCATTGGAATCTGTTTGTGTTCCTGCTTTCAATTCCTTTGGGTATATACCTAGGTGTCAAATTGCTGGATCATATGGTAATCCTATTTTTAGTTTTTTAAAAAATTGCCAACTTGTTTTCCCTAGCAGGTGCACAATTTTACATACACACCAGCAATATCTGAGGGTTCTTCACAACCTTGTCAATGCTTGCTATTGTCTGTCTTTTTTATTACAGCCATCTTAGTGGGTGTGAAGTGGTATCTCATTGTGATTTTGATTTGCATTTCTCTGATGCCTAATGACGTTGAGCATCTTTTTGTGTGCTTATTTGGCATTTGTATGTCTTTTTTGGAGATATATCTGTTCGGATCCTGTGCCAATTTCTTCACTGGGTCATTTTTTTTTTTTTATTACTGAGTTATAAGAGTTCCTTATATATTCTGGATATAAGTTTCTTGTCAGATATATGATTTGCAAGTACTTTCTCCAATTTGTAGGTGAACTTTCCCTTTTCTTGCTAGTGTCATCTGAAACACAAAAGTTTTTCATTTTAATGAAGTCATATTTATCTGTTTCTTCTTTTGTTTATGCTTTGGTGTTGTATGTAAGAAACTGTTGCTCATCCTAAAGTTACAAAGATTTAATTCTTTGTTTTTTTCCTAAGATTTTTATAGTTTTAGCTCTTACATTTGGGTCTATAAATCCATTTTGAGGGTTTTTTTGGTTTGTTTTTTGTATGCTATAAGGAAGGAGTCTAACTTCATTCTTTCACGTATGGATATTCAATTGCCCCAGCACCATTTATTGAAAAGACTTCATTGAATTGTTTTGGTTACTTTGTTGAGAATCAATTGACAATTGTAAATATTTATTTCTCGGCTCTCAATCTTGTTTATATTCTTATGTTGTACTACTCTGTCGTGATTACTATAGCTTTGTAGTAAAATTTGAAATCCTGAAGTATGAATCCTCCAATTTTGTTCTTTTTCAAGATTATTTGGCTATTCTGGGTCTCTTGCATTTCCATATGAATGTTAGGATCAGCTTGTCAATTTCTGCAAGAAGTCCAGCTGGGATTTTGACAGGGATTGATCCATTTGTAGAGCATTGCCATCTTAACAATATTAAGTCTTCCAATCCATGAACACAGGATATCTTTCCATTTATTTAGGTAATCTTTAGTTGTTTTTTCATAATATTTTATAGTTTTCAGAGTACAAGTTTTGCAATTCTTTTGTTAAATTTATTTGTATGTATCTTAAGCTTTTTGATATTGCAGATAGAATTTTTAAATTTAATTTTTATATTTGTTGATAGTATATAGAAATACAATTGATTTTTGTATATTGTCCTACAACCTTGCTGAACTAGGTTACTAGTTCTAATAGGTTTTTGGTGAATTTCTTAGGATTGTCTTCATATAAGATCATGTCATTCACAAATAGAGGTAGTTTTACTTCTTCCTTTCCATTCTGGCATGATTTTGATTCTTTTTCTTGCCTAATTTCCCTTCCTAGAACCCCCAATACAATGTTGAGTAGAAGTGGTAGGAATGGATATTCTTGTCTTGTCTCTTATCTTAAAGGAAAATATTCAATGTTGCACTATCAAGTATGTTTTATATTAGCAATAGGTTTTTGTAGATGGCCTTTATCAGGTTGATGAAGTTTCCTTCTATTTCTAATTTGAGTGCTTTTTACCATGAAAGGATGTTGGATCTTGTCAAATGCATTTTCTATGTCTGTTGAAATGATCATATGATTCTGTTCTTCAGTCTTACTATTTTTCTTTTAGACAGGGTCTTGCTCTGTCACTCAGGCTAGAGTGCACTGGGCCAATCACAGCTCACTGCACCTCCAAACTCTTGGGCTCAAGTGATCCTCCTGGCTTAGCCTCACAATTAGCTAGCTCAGGTGCATACCACTGTGCCTGGCTAATTTTTGTTTTTTTTTTTAGAGGTGGGGTCTCATGATGTTGCTCAGTGCTGGTCTTGAACTCCTGACCTCAAGTGATCCTCCCACATTGGCCTTCCAAAGTGCTAGGATTACAGGCAGGAACCACTGCACCTGGCCTTCATTGTCTTGATATGGGTTATTACATTACTGTATTTTTGGATATTAAAACAACCTTGCATTCTTAGGATAAATCTCACTTGGTCATGTTGTATAATCGTTTTTATGTGTTGCTAGATTTGGTTTGCTAGCATATTGTTGAGGATTTTTGCATTTCCAAAGTTTTCTTGTGATGTACTTGTTTGTTTTTGGTATCAGCATAATACTGGCCTTATAAAAGGAGTTGGGAAGGTTTTCTTCCTATTGTTTCTTGAAGAGTTTATGAAGAATTGGTATGTATTCTTTTTTAAATGTTTGGTAGGTTTCACCAGTGAAGTTATCTGGATTTTATTTATTTATTTTTTTGGTGGGAAGTTTTGAAAGTAGTAATTCAATCTTTTTATTTGTTATAGCTTTATTCAGATTTTCTATTTCTTCTTGAGTCAGTTTTGGTAGTTTATATATTTTTAGGAGCTTGTCCATTTTGTTTATCTAATTTGTTGGCATATATTTGCTCATAGGACTCTCTCTCTTTTTTTTTTTTTTGAAGTAAAAACCAGAAAACCTGCTAGACAAATTCTAAAAGAGCTGTAATTAATTCTCTTATGATCCTTTTTATTTCTGTAAATTTGGTCCTCATGGTCTCTTTTACTTCTCACTCACATACTTTGTAGTTGCAGCAACTGGAAATGATGATTAATCCTTTCTCTGAAAGGCCTTTTTTCTTTCTCTATTTGAGAAATTGCTATTTGTCTTCAAGATAATTTTCTTCATGCTGCCTTTCCTGATTGTCCAGGCAGACTGAGTCTTTCCTTCCTTTGAACTCCTGTGTACTTCCACACCTCTGTTTTGCTTGTTTCTTTCAAAGGGCAGCTCAGCATCTTGTTCATCTGCTTTCCCCTAATGAGAAGCATGGGACATGATAATACAAATTATTTCTTAGGAATTGCATGTTGAATAAATGAATGAGGTATGAAACGTTTCGTTTGAGCTCTCAACCTGTTTGGATGCCTCAAAGGCCTCTGAAATTCAAAATGTCTAAATCCTAACTCATGATCTGCTCATTAAGCCTGGTGAAGATTGGATTCCCTTCTGGTGAGCAACACATTTTTAAAATCCTGTAAGGAAGTTAAAAACCTGTCTTCATTCTGGTCACCTGCCTTCCTGTTCACCCTCTGTATTCAATATCAGGAAAATTTGATTGATGTACCTAAATAGCTTTAAAAACTAGGTATTTCTTCCCATCTCAACTATCACATTCCTGAAACTTTCTCACCATTTTTTCTTTTTTTTTTCTGGTAGTTCTCCCATACCTTCAGACCTCACCTACGACATTAGACATTAACTCCTCAGGGAAAGAAACCTTTTCAGATACACAGAGTAAACTTGTTCTTGTGCTGTATGCTTTTGTAGCACTTACCATAGCTTGTAATTAAGCTCTTTGTGTGGTTATTAGATTGTGTGAGCTTCTCTGCTGCACCTTAAACTCTGTGAGGGTAGGAGATCACCTGCATTTTTCTTTATCACTGTATGACCAGTGCTTAATACTAAGAAGATTTAATGAATTTTTATGGAATAAATAAACTAGTGAGAATGAAATAATTTATGTGGAAATGCCTTTAAAATGAAATTTGTTAGAGAAAGAAATATTTATTATTTTGATAATCTCTTAACGTTTAAAATAACTATGTTTATTGAATTTATAAGTTTTCATTTGAGTGAAGAGAAATTCTAAATTTTGTATTATTTAAAGGTGGATCATCTTAGATCCACTTATTGCTGATAAGGCTTTGTTTACTGGAATTATGGGATTGATATAACAATATCGAACTGTAGGGTAAGGTGTTTCTGGAAAGCACTATAATGCTTCCTAAATGACATTTTCTTAATAATTACACATTATAATCACATTTGGTTTAAGATTTCTCTTAGCACAAAATGGGTTGCAGAAAGCGAAATCCTCGTATATATTGAAGTAAAGGTGATGACTTTCTTCACAATAGAGCAGAGATGAAATAGCTCCCACATTTGTTATTCTGAATGGAGCCTTGGGATGAAATTCCAAGCAGCAGAATGCCACTTAACATTCTGCATGCTATTTTGCTCTTTAGTAATATAATTGTAAAATGAGGCAATAAAATGAGAGAGGATATAATATTTATACCTGTGTAGGCACTTCACATGATAAAATGTCACACGGGACTGTTTACTCCATGCTGGTTATTTGGATAATGTCCCACCTGCCTAGTGACAGGAGGTGCTGAGTCTTGCATAAGTCTTGGAAAGAAGGTTAGGGTTAATATAGTGAATTTTTCAGTGGGAAAAAAGAATACATCGTATGTGGTAATAATAATGGTGACTTTTTTGCATACTATTTTTGTACCGGCACTGTACTAGGTCCTTGGGGACCAGAGAGGGACAAAGAGAGAGAGAATATCAGTGAATACATATCAGTGAATACCTTCCATGTGTCAGTTATTCTGCTTACTTATAATATCTGTAAACCTTATAACAACTCTGCCAGGTAGGTGGTGTTATCCTCATGAATATATGACTGATTCTTGTTTATCTCATAAAAAAATTCTAACGACCTCATTGGAGTTCTGTTATAATTATCATGTTTAAACTTTGGTTTTTTTTTTTTTTGTAAGTTTAAGTAGTCTTTTTTTTTAGACAAAAAAAATTAATGAGAAGAGACAAAGAAACATCAAAGAGCTTTTTCCTCTGATTGCTGTGTTAGAACTTTTGCCTGAAAATAGGTTACATTCCTTCTGTTTTCAGCTGAATCCTCATTAACTTTACATTTTAATGATGTCCAGGGCAAATTACACCATTTATGGTCAGTGCCTTAAAGGGATGCTTAAAGGGGACTTAACAAAAAAAAATTTTTTTTTGAGTAGTGGATGTATTTACTCCAGGAATATAAATTGATCCAGAATTCTTAAATAAATAGAAAGACAAAAAAACCCTTGAAAATGGGATTGGTTTTCTGTTTCCAACTATTATAACAACTTAATTCAAAGGAAATTATATTCAGCTTAAAGTAAATTAATCATTGAGTAGCATATTTATAATATTTGGGAGTATGTAACTGGAACCAATATCCTACATTTATTTTTGAAAATAGTTACAGTTTCTCATTTACTTGGATTTAAATTCAATTTTATGGCTTAGCTTCAGAAATAATTCATAGGTGGTAGATGCTCAATAGGAATAAATGAAGACAGCTTCTCCCAGTTATGAAAAAAGCAAGGGTGATTGAAATGCTAATATGTTGATAGACAGATTGTATTTGCACAAGAATGAGGGAATATGGTATAAGGTGGAACTCTTCACAGGATTCCAAATTATTCAATTTTAAAGAACAATATGAACTGCAGAGCTGTGCTTTCATTGTAAGCTTTGAGTGCCTAATTGTTATTAGATGATAAATTGGAATGAAGTATCATATTGTGTCAAATACTGTTTATTTCCTTAACAATTATTTAGTAAGTGGATAAAGGGAAATTGAACTGTCTGTTGAGGAAACTGTAATTATGGGAATGCCCAGTCTAACATCAGGTATTTCATAAAGTCTATATTCCTGTTTTTTAAATGTGTTTAATTGAATCCCTTCCGTGTGCCAGGCAATGGGCTAATGTCCTTGTTAAGGCTTCTTTGAATGTAAGAGGTGGGACTGTAATAGAACTAGCTCAAGAAGAGCAGGAATGGAGGTGGAGCGGCCTGTTGTCTAGTGAAAGACAGGAAGCCAAATGCAGCTGGACTTCATGAGGACAAACTGGAACTGGGAAATCATGGACCGGGGTGGCTTCGTCTCTTTGATCATGGCTTTGCCTCCATTGACTTCCTTTGTTTGTTACTTATCTTGGTAATGTTCAAAGTGATCTATGTGGTCTTTCAAGCTTGGCTTCCCACTGCTAACAGGCACTTTCTATGTCTGTTCCCAAGGTTGGTTTGAGCATGTGGCTCAGCCCAGGCCTGAATGGTCCCTGTGGTCAGCCAGGTAATACACTACACTGCCCTTTCTGGGGGCCGTGGGTGAGCAGAGTGAAACATGTCTGGATGGATAAGACATGTCTCTTGTCCACGTGTGGCTTTTTGTGGAGATGACAATATACGTAAAAAAGATAATTTCTACTTAATATGCTAAGGACTTCCCTATAAACGAAAATGTATTTTAGTCATCTGCAGTATTTGCAAACTGAGGAAACCCTGGGAGAGTTTGAGCGATGCTGTTGAGGGCAGGTGGCATGATTTTCTTTTGGAATGAAGTTTCCAAGGTAGGGCTCCCCAAGAGTCTAAATCCATAATTGGATCCTACTTGCAGCTATGCAAGGAAACCGAGTTTAGAAATAAAAAGAAAATTTCCTGGTTGGGTTTTCTTTCCAGGTGCTACGTTGAATGATTGGCAGAAATATGTAATGCAGTTCAAGAATGTTTTTGCAATTTTCGGGTTTGATCCATTATGGGTAATGATTCTTGATACAGCTGTTTTTTTTCAGTTTTCCACATTTCAGTTTTCTAAGTACCAGTAGATTCTGCAGTTGCTTTTCAAGTATCATCATCATCATTTTTCTTGTAACTGTGTATTGAAATGGAGTAAAGCTCAAAGGGTGAATAAGATTGTGGATATAACTTAACATTTGTTGAGCTTCTATGTATATACACACACACACATGTGTGTGTGTGTGTGTGCGTGTGCGTATTTTTTCCTATTCTTCCTCGAGCTCATAAGAGATTTCATTATTGACTCCATTTTACAGGTGTTACAAACCAAGGCACAGAAAGATTAAGTAACTTGCCCTAAGGTAATACAGCTATTAATAGTAAATAGTGGATTGTTGATTCAGTTCTAGCCCTGTGCTCTGCTGCTGTCTGTGATATCTCTCCTTAAGCATAATCATTTGGTTGTGTTTCTGGAATGCTCTAGTTCTCTGTTGGAACAGGTTTGGCTTTAGTATGGTTCAGTTAAAAGCAGAAGTTCTAGTTCAGGTACAGCCATTTATAAGCTATGTGATGATAGGCCATGCAAGTTATTTTTTCTTTGTTCTTGTGAAGTGGGATTATTAATGGGTCTCATCTTAGTGGTTTCACATGAGGAATATTACAAGTGGTACAGTCTTTTGCCACAACCTTGTTTCTGTAATGCAAATTAACTCAGGCAATTGGTAAAGAGGAACCATGTCGGAATAAACTAACATTGATATGTGTGTTTTATACCACAAGATTGCATTAGCTGAAGTCAAAGCAGACTAACGCTGTTTTTCTTGGTCTTTACATTTGAGCAAGTTTTCAACTTTCTTAATTTTTGCCTTCTCTTGGAAGGTCTTTAGGAAGAGAGAGTCTGACCTTGAGCTTTGGGATGAGATTGGCATTGGTAGGGTCAGGGTTCCCAAATTGTGCTTGTAGCCTTTCTTTATACAGTTTTGAACAATAATCTTAAAATAGTTTAGTTTTTCAGGTTTCAGAAAAAGCTATCTAAGTTTTATGTTTGTATTCACATTTTGACCTCTGGATAGGAGTATCTGGTTGTTTCTGGGTTGTGCTGATGCAACAAGACTATTTTGAAGTTGTGTTTTCTCCTTTAACTTGACCTGGTTTGTTGAAAGATGTTTGGTCCTTTTGGGAGAAGGCAAGATGGGGAGCTAATTGTGTAGTATCTTTGTTGAGTGATAAGACACTGGTGTCTGAATATAGTGGAATGGTATATCCCTTTGATTATTTTAATTACAGAGAACGCAGGAATTTTGGATAGCAGTATGTGTAGCATAAGAAGCACAGGCTTTATCTGCAGTTTGGAATTTAAATCCTGGCTCTTTGATGGCCAGTAAACTGACTTGGGCAAGGCACTTAATCTTTTTGGATCTCTGTTTTCTCATCAATAATACAGAATTGCCGTTACTTGCCTATTTCATTATTTTGAGAATTTAATGGCATAAGAAATGTAATGATATGAGACATTCAGAATGCCTTACTCATAATAGGTATTCAATAAATGTTTAGTAAGGGAACTATAGAAAATATCAAAACTGTTGTAGCCTGTTTTATGTAATAAATATTTCAAAACATTTTGTATTATTGTTTTTCTAAATTAGCCTCTGTTAAATGAACCAGAAAGTGAACTTCTTTTGAAAAAGTCTGGTGAATTTTGTAATGTGAATAAACAACTCCTATCTTATTTGTAAGACAGCATTAAAAATTATTTTAAAAAGTATATACCTACATAGAAATTTTTTAATATGCAATAGTAATTTAGTATTTCCTCAAATTTGAAATGAGTAGCATGTGATTTAAGTCACTTAAAAAATCCTATAATATGACATATTAAAAACTTAGACCCAAACTATAATACATTTTACCTAACCACCTTTTTGGCCACTTTTGGTGCTTTATTATATATCCTCTCCTTTTAATTTTTTAAAAAAACTATATTAGCTGTTTTCTTTTGACATATTTTTCCTTTCTGTAATTTGACTTGAAAAAATGAACTTGTGTTACCTTTTTCTCTTAAAGTCAGCCACGTCTGGTGACTAAAACACCCATAGTTAGGAAATTTATGTGAGCTTGGCTGCGCTGTTACCTCCTTGATTCCCTTCAGTCTTGTTAATTCATAGGGGAGCCCAGGGGTCTCACTGCCCCTTAGCCTTTCCTCATAGTTACTTTGTGAAAGTACACAATAGATTTGAGAGTGTCGTGAACTCTTTGGACACAGTGCCTTGGACTACTGAGGTAAATTTTGTTCAAGATCAATATATAGCAACCCTACTATAATCTGCCAGTGTCTTGTTTATGTGATTGTCAATCAACTTCTGGTTCAGGAAAGAATTTGTATTATCCTTGAAACTTAACGTACCATGTTCCCAGAGCCAAACCAATGAAAATTAATAGAAACTAAATACCTGCTGCGTGTCAGACACATGGTATCCGTTTTTTTTTTAACTTTCTAATCTTTTATGGAAATTAAGAGGACAATTCAGAGATATCAAAGATAAATAGTGGGGGAAAATCATAGTTTGTGAGCAGGGTCTAGATTAGACTTTTAGAAGGGTCCTTTAGATTGTCAAGTTTATTGTGGTGTGGTGATGGGGGTTGTGATGATGTGTTTAACCATCATAAAACTGCTTTCAATACTAGAGGGACACAGATTTTTCCCCCTGTGATTGTATAGTTGAAAGCTTTCTTTTATCATTTTGCTGCCATATGTGTTTGTGAAAAATCAGTTGCATTGTAAAAATTCTTACTTCCTGGAAACCAGAAAGCCATTCAGCAAGTGTCCCTACCCTGGCCACTTCTTCTTCGTTATTTCTAAATGATAGTGCTGTTCCTGTAGCATTCCAGGCGTTCATCTAGCTAGGATTCCTTTTTCACATTTGCTCTTTGGTGCATTTTCTCCTGTTTTATTTTGTTCCTTTGCCCTGATTAGTTCACCAAGTATAATAGAAGAGACATTTGCTTTGTTTTTTTCTCTAAAGCAAGTTATTTTAGAGGGACAGTTTACCAGTGATAAGAGCTGTTTATGTCCTAAGCTATTGATTTGTAATTAATGTTGCCTGGGCTCTCGCATGTTGGCAGAATTGGTAACAGCTTGCAGTACTTTTTTTTAATTCTCTTTTCTTTTTGGTATTTTGACAATGTCATTCATATCTCATGAAAAAGTACCTCAGACAGGTTAAATGTGTTAAAACATGGAACGAAAAGGATGGAAGGAGACCCAGTGCTGCCTAGAAACCTTGATCTTTTGCCAAAGTATTTAAACAATTTAGTGTTTTGGTTTCCTAGCTCCAAGCTGCTTCTCAAATCCCTTGCTAATTAATCCAGTTAATGCTTTGTAGACTTACTATATGCAGTGCTTTGGCTTGCCTGTCTGTCATTGAGAAGTTCGTTTTGTTCCTTGGAGCAAACCTAAGCTCTGTTCTGTGCAGTGCTAAACAGGGGGCTTGTGGATGTGAGTAGTTTTGGGTCTTTAAAACCCTATGTGTGCATGTATATGTACATATATGTGCATGTTCCCTGCACTTCATAGTCCTTAGGCTCAAAATTTTGAGATTAAAAAAATGACACAGAATAGAAAATAAAAATCAGATCTTTCACATCCAACCAAAGAATCGATTGAATGTCCCTTCTGTCACTTACTGTTAATTGTGAAAATTATTTGACTTCTCTAAGCCTCAATTTCCTCATCTGTTAAATGGGGAAAATAATTCTTTCTTCCTTATAGTGTTGTTGCAAGGATAAACTGAATTTCTTAAAATACTTAGCAAGTTCCCAAAACACAGTAAAACTCAGTAAATGATGACTGCTTTTATTACTCTGTTGTGATCCTTACATGTTGAATAAATTAACTTCTTTTGGTGCTTGCTAAATTTTGGAGGAGGTGGATTTTTTTTCTGTCTATTTCTCTTTTGACAAAGGAATTTCAAATGTGTCAATTTGTGTCAGGATATAAAAATCAAGTGCTCATTCTTTTAACAGTAATAAAAAACAACTGTATTTTGCTTGAGCATGGTTTTAAGACCTATTGATGTGAGTTATCAATACAAATTATCTTTCTAAAGTCTAAGAGGTGAATTTCTCTCATTTGCTTACTTGAAAGTTTAAGTACAGAAAAATATGAGCTACTTTTTCTTTCAGTTAAGTAATTAAATCAAACATAGAGGCAAATTCAGGAATATTCACTGCTAGTGAATGTGATGATGACTTCCTGCTAACTCATTTCTGAAATCCATATATTAATATTATACCTTTAAAGCTCAAGGTATATGTCCTGGTGATTAGAAATTAGTTTGGGCCTCATTTGATCATTATAGGAAATTTCACAGTTTTTCCCCCAAGGAATTTGTGGAGAAAAAAATTGGTTGCCAAAACATTCTAATTTTTTTTCAGCTAATCTTTTTGTTTTTTATATTCAGAAAACCTTTTTTTATAACATTAAAAAAAAAACAGGAACAAACAGGAAAATGCAGAAATATAAGTTAACAGCTTGATGAATTATCATAGAGTTAAAACATCTACGGAACTCCACCCAGATCAAGAAATAAAACATTACTAAGCATCTTGCAAGCCATCCTATGTGTTCTTCCAATAGCCACCCCCTCAGTTCTCCCTAAAGAGAATTATTATCTTGACTTCCTATAGCACTTTTTGCTTGTTTTTGAACATATATGAATGGAATAATATAAATGGAGTTATACAGATGAAGTCATGAGTATATTTACTTTTTCACTTGATTTCTTTTGCTGAGCAATTCTATTAGTGAGATGATCCTTGGTATGTGTGTACCTGTGGTTTTCTCATTTTCATTGCTAATACAGTATTTCATTATATGAATATGTCACAGTTGATCCATTCTACTGTCTGTAGACATTTATGTTTCCCTCTTGCTTTTGGCTATTTCTAATAATGCAGCTATGACATTACTGTGAATATATCTGGTGTTTTTATACTCCCATTTCTGTTGGGTATGTATTTAGGAGTGAAATTGCTGGGTCATAGCATATGTGTATGTTTAGCATAAAATGCCAAGCAGTTTTCTAATGTGGTTAAACTAATTTGCATTCCCATCTGCTATGTGTGAGAGTTCCTCTTCCTCCATATCCTCACCGACACTTAGTATTAAAAGCCTTTTCTTTATGGTTAGTGTTTTTTGTGTCTTATTTTAAAAACCTTTCATTAGCCCAGGGATTTTAAATATTTTCTCCTATATTATCATTTATAAGTTTTGACATTTAATGTTGTTTTTCATGTACAGATCTACAATGTACCTGGAATTGATTTTTTTGGGTATAGTGTAAGGTATAGGGCATTATTATTATTATTTTGCCATATGGATCTTCAGGAAACATAACATTACTTATTGAAAAGATCATCCTTTCTCTACTTTTCTACATTGCCATTTTCATTAATCAAATGTTAATATATGCATAAGTCTCTTCCTGGTGTGTTCACTTATCCCGGTACCAATACCAACTGAATGAATTACTGAAGCTCTATAGTAAGTTCTAATATGTAGTAGACTAAGTGCTTCCACTTTGTTATTGTTAGAAGTTTTTCTTGGTTTTTGTTGGTCCTTGTGGTTTCATATAATTTTTGAATTGGTTTGTTAATTTCTTTAAACCTTCCTACTAGGATTTTGATTGGGATTTCATTTAATTGACATACATATGAGGAAATTTGATTATTTCCATATTTAGTCTTCATATGAAGAGTAGATAATGAACATGACACATCCCTCTATTTAGGTCTTTTGTCTTTCTGTTTCTGAGTATTTGGTATTCTCTGCTACTGTAAATAGTATCTTTTCTTTTAATTTCAGATTCTAAATATTTGTGGATATATTGAAATACAGTGAAGTTTTGGAATTTGACCTTATATCCAGCAAATTTGCTGAGCTAACTTACTGATTCTAATTATTTATCTGTAGATTGTTTTTATATTTTTAACGTACACAATTTGTATTGTCTGCAAATAGTAGTTTTATTTCATCCTGTAATCCTTATGCCTTCCTTTTTTGTTCTTCTTACATGGACTAGGACCAGCAGTATAATGTTTAATGGGATTGATGATGGCAGGAATTCCTGCCCATTCCTCCATTTTGAAGGGAAAACTTTTAACATTTCACCTTTCAGTATGGTGTTGCCTATAGTTTTTTTTTGTTGTTATTTTTGGAGACAAGGTCTTGCTATGTTGCCCAGGCTGGTGCCAAATTCCTGCCTCAAGCAATCCTCCCACCTCAGTCTTTCAAGTAGCTGGGACTACAGGCATGCACCACTGTGCCCAGCTCTAAAAGTTTTTTTGAATTTTCGATTGGTTATAACTCACATATAGTGAAATGAACAAATCTTAAGCATATAGTTTGAATTCTGAAACATGTATACATGTGTGTAGTTAACACCCCAATGAAGATATAGATCAGTTTTCTATATCCTTTTCCAGTTATTCCCAAATCCTCTGACCCCATCAGAGGCAACTACTATTTTGATTTATATTACCATAGATTAGTTTTGCTTTTCTTGTATTTTATATAGATAGAATTCTATAGGACATCCTCTTGGTTCTGGCTTCTTTCATGCAACATGAAGTTTTTTTTGAGAATTGCTCATATTGCTGCATCTATCAACCGTTTTTTTTTTATTAATAAGTATTCCATTGTGTGAATGTTACACAGTTAATCCATTTCATTGGTGAACATGCAGTGAGGCAAAGGTTTTTAAAATAGATATACTTTATCAGATTAAGAAATTTCCTTTGTGTTCCTAATTTAAGTATTTTATCATGAAAGTATGCTGAATTTTATCATTTTTTAATTAAAATAATCATATAATTTCCCCCGCCCCTCTTTTTTTTTTGAGGCAGGGTATGTCACCTGGGCTAGAGTGCAGTGGCATGATTATAGCTCACTGCAACCTCAAACTCTTGGGCTCAGGAGATCCTCCTGGCTCAGCATCCTGAGTAGCTAGGACTACAGGCACACATCACCATGCCCAGCTAATTTTTTAAACAATTTTTTGTAGAGACAGAGTCTTTAGCTATGTTGCCCAGGCTAGTCTTGAACTCCTGGGCTCAAGTAATCCTCTTGCCTCAGCCTCCCAAAGTTCTGGGATTACAGGAGTGAGTCACCATGTCTGGCTTGATTTTTGGTTTTTTTTTTCAGTTAATGTGGTGAATGACATTAAACCATTATACCACCTTTACATTATTGGAATATATGCAACTTGGTTGTAATGTATTATCCTTTTAATATATTGCTGGATTTCTTTGCTAAACTTTTATTCAGAATTTTTGTATCAATATAAAGGAGGGAATTTGGCCTATAACTTTCCTTTCTTGCATTATCCCTGTCAGATTTTAATATCAGGACTTTCCTGGTGTTATAACGTGAGCCTGGAAATGTTTCCTTTTTTTTCTATTCTCTGGGATACTTTGTGTAAGATTGGTGTTATTTTTTCCTTAAGAGATTGGAAGAATTCACCAATGAAGACATCAGACTTTGTAGTTTTCTTTGTTGGACATATTTTAATTAGGTATTCACTTTCTTTTACAGTTGTCATATTGTTCAGGGTTTCTGTATCTTCTTGTGTCAGTTTTGGTGAGGTGTGGTTTTCAAAGAATTTGTCATTTACATCTGAATGATCAAATTTATTGGTATTAAATTGTTTGTAATACTTTCTAATCTTTTTAATGTCCGTAGCAGTACTGACAAATAGAAGCATAATGGAGTCACATATGTCATTTAAAATTTTCTAATACATTAAACACAGGATAATTAATTTTAGTAATGTATTTTTGTTAACCCAATATTTCTAAAATATCATTTCAATATGTAATCACTATAAAGATTACTGTTGAGATACTTTTTTTTTTATACTAAGTCTTCAAATCTGAACTGTGTTTTCACCTACATGCTAGCCACATTGTGACTCATCCCATAAATGCTTAATAGCCACATGTGCCTAGTGGCTATTGTATTGGATAATGCAAGTCTTTGGGATCTATACTGTTGATTCTATATCCTGATTTTTTGTGCATTTTCTTTTTTTTTCCCTTTATCGATTTTGCCAGGGATTTATAGATTTTATTGGTTTTCTCATAGAACTAACTTTGTTTTTTTGATCATTAATTTTATTTGCTTTTCTATTTTATTTATGCTTTTATTTTTAGTTTCTTTTGGTTTACTTCACTGTTCTTTTGCTGATTGTTTGAGATGAGTGCTTATATCAAGGGTTGACAAACTTTTTCTTTAAAGGGACAGATAGTAAATATTTCTGGCTTCTGGGTTCGTTATGAGCTCTGTTGCAACTATTTATCTCTGCTGTTGCAGCAGGAAAGCAGCCATAGACCTATGTAAAGAAAGGGTGGGGTTGTGTTCATGTTATTTACAGCAACAAGAAGTGGGCTGGATTTGATCCTGAGGTTGTCATTTATATACCCCTGGCTTACATCATTGATTTTCAACCTTTTGTGTTTTCTAATCTTTTTCTAAATAAAGGCTATAGTTTTCTCCCTAATCATGATTTTGATTACATCACATGAGATTTATTGTTAATCTTTTTATTTTTTAATTCAATTGTGTTTTGTCATTTCTATGCACAGAGTCCCTGTATTTCCAGAGTTTTCTATACAGGTCTTTCCTCTTTGGTACTCTGTCCTACTAACTCTGGCTACCTTGATTTCCCTTGACCCCCTAAGCTGTGTCTCCTCAACTTATGGAGTCTGGTGGGATCCCTCTGGCTTCACTTTTCCTGTGCCTTGGCCCGGAAACTTTCTTTAGGCAGTAACCTGGTGCAATTGTGGGCTTACCTCATTTGTTTAGGCAGTAACCTGGTGCAATTGTAGGCTTACCTCATTTGTTTCCCATCACTCAGGGACCATTGTCCTTCATTTCCTGATGTCTAGTGTCTTGAAAACCATTGTTTCATGTATTTTGCCTGGTTATTTATTTATTTATTTTTTTTGGTGGGAGCTTATTCAGGTAGGGGAGTAAGTCCTGTCTGTGTTGTTATTCCATCTTGTTCCAAAGCCAAGTAATTTTCCTAGACTGTCTTGGTGTTGAATATCCTAGTCAGTATTCTTTGGTACTTGGTGTGCTTTTTCAGTATGTAATTTCAAGTCTTTTTTTAAATTTTAAGATGTTTTCTTGAATTATTTTGTATTTGTTTCCTTGCTATTGTTTTCTTCTTTGTCCTTTATTATCCATCTGTTCAATTTTCTTTGCCTGTCTTTAATATTTGTCACTTTATTTCGCATCCTTTTTATCTATTTTCTCATGATTTTTAGAATTTATCCCCTTTTACCCTTCTGTTTCTCTTCAGGCATTATCTGTTGTGTTTTTTTATTCTTGTGTCTCCTCTAATTAATTTTTATGTCTGAAATGATTTTTTTCTTTTAATTCTGATTTTTTTTTCCTGAGTTCATCACCTTATTTGTACATTTTAAAAATTCTAATTTCTGTATTATATCATGTCTGGTATAATTTTCTTAATGTATTTTAACTACTTTGAAAAGCACATTACAGTTTTTATTATTTTGTGGTCATGTTTTTCTGGCATGCTTTCATTATCTATAGGAATGTTAGTCTGAATCTTATTCTGATTTTTCTTTTTGTAACTTCCTATGGGATTTTACCTCAACATTCTTTTCTTGCTAATTTATATGTGAAATTAGTTTTCCTGAAGTTTTGAAAGAAGAGTGGTTAGATAGCTTTTATGTGTCACTGGGCTTTCTCTTCTGGTGTTTTCATTTGGTGCTTAAAAGTATATCATGATTTACTACCTAATCTTTCCCGACTCTGTTCTCCCACTTTTATCTGAATTTTCTCTTTACTTTCTCTCTGTTGTCTCTATACTGTTCAATTTTGATTGTATTCCCAGGAGTTCCCCTTTACTGTAGAGCCTTATCCCGGAAAAGAGTCCTATTTTTGGGGATTCAGACTTTCAAAAATTTTGTGGCTGTCTTGCAACTTTCTTCTCAGAATATCACTTTCATCTTTGACATTTTCATTGGATATAGAGATCTAGTTTGGAATTTATATTCTTTCAGAATCTGTATAATACCATCTCATTGTCTTCAGGCTTCCATTGTTTCTGGGAAAGTCAGTTGTAAGTCTTACTGTTCCTTAAATGTTAATTTTCTTTTTTTTTTTTTCTGGCTAATTTTAAGGATTTTCTTTTCATTTTTTATTTTCAGCAGTTGCCCTATGGTTTGTCTAGGTATTGAATCCTTTGTATTTGTCCTGCATGAGGTTTTGAGTGTTTCTTAAATCTGGGGTCTGATTTTTTTTTTGTGGGACTTCAATTACATATATTCACAGTAGTTCATATATCTTTTATTCTCTCTTTTCTATATTCCAATCTTACCTCTTTGGGCTTAATCTAGATATTTTCGTCTGGCCTACTTATCAGCTTACTATTTTTTTCTTCAACTAATCTAATTTTCTGTTGCACGTGTCCATTGAGCTATTAATCAGTTATTTTTCTAGTTCTAAAATCTAATTTGTCATTTTTAATTTTCTGCAAAATTCTTGATCTTTTTATCATTCTGTCCCCTCCCTCCTTCTGTCTGTTCTTTCTCCCTCCTTTGTCTCTCTTTCTTTTCTTTCTCATATTGAACAAAGTTATTTCAGTGTCTTTGTCTGATGCACTAAAATAACTAGTATTTGAATCCCTTCTGGATCTGTTTCTGTTGCCTGTGAGACTCTTTAGTCACCTTCCTTTTGTCCTGGTTTGCTTGGTTATTTTTTGAGTGCCAATTATTGTATATTCAAAACTACAGATATGTTTTAAGGTCTAGCATAATATTATCCTCCTCCAGAGAAGATTTACATTTACCTTTGTCTTTTAAGCTAGCAATCTCCCATCCTGTTACCCCATCCTCCCTTCCTTCCCAGTCAGGGATTTAGGTGATTTGAAGATGGGCTCAGTTCTGTGAATAGGAGAATCTATTTCCTTTCACCCTTCTCACGGAGTGTAATTATCTGGTATCCCAACCTAAAGCCCGAAACATGTACTGGGACCTCTCCTCTTTTGTGGGCACTACAAAAAATTTCTCTTCACTTTATTGGTGATTTGCAATCTCTGATCAGCTTTTAGCCTGTTAGTTGCCTCTTCCGTAATCAGCCCACATCCTTGAGAGAAACATAGCCTGAAATGATAGAATAAAATTTTTTTTGAAGATTCTCTCTCTTCCTGGATCTTGACTCTGTATACTTCTATATTTTTTTGTAATTTTTTGATGCCTTTGAATAATCCTTTTTGTTTTGAGGCAGGATCTCTTTCTATCACCTGTGCTAGAGTGCAGTGGTGTCATGATAGCTCACTGCAACCTCAAACTCCTAGGCTTAAGCAATTCTCTCGGCTTAGCCTCCTGGGTAGCTAGGTCTCACTAATAGGTAGCTAATGTCTCATTATGTCGCCCAGGCTGGTCTGAAATTCCTGGCCTCAAGTGATCCTCCTATCTCAGCCTCCTGAAGTGCTAGGATTATAGGCATGAGCCACTGCACTGGCCTGAATAGTCTTTTTTAAATATTTTATTCATCTGTTCTATTTTTTTGATTGTGAACAATGGTATAAATTCTAGTTCACTTTTACTGGGAATAAATACCTAGCTAGCCTTTTTATAAAAGAGTCCTATATCCAGGCAGTGGTCTAAGTTTGTCATAATGTCTCATAAATATAACATTCTTTGTGTGGGAAAGATAATATTATCCCCATTTTCCTTGTGAGGAAACTGATGCCTAAATAGGTTAACAAAATTATCCAAGGTCACAACAAAGTCTTTTTCTCTGAGGCACTAGAAAATCCTGTTCTAGGTTGCCTTCTCTTTTAGACTTTGGACTTTGGGATAACAAGTACCGTGACATTATATGGCAGGTACATAGGAAATAGACGTAATAGAGAAAAGAGGCCAAATAGGATAGTATTATGTGGATTTATATGCATAATGCAGACTACAGAAACCCTTATTTATTGTGTATGTGTGGATAACTGAATGTGAATCCTCTCACATATTTAGTTATGTTGGGTTCTTTTTTAATGGAAAAAATCTTTTTTTAAGAATTTGCCATATATTACAAGCTATTAAAAAAATTTCTATGTGTATGTGTAGTTTTTAATGCATCCTGTATGATTAATCAAGGATTTGTTGGAATTATGGAAATTATTTTTGAGTTTTAAGTTAGGTTTTAATTATTATTTATTTCTAGAGTCATACTTATACTTTTTTAAAAATCTCTTTCTATACTGCTTCAGACCATCAGCAGTTTGAAAGAGCAATTTTTTTTTTTTTTTTATTTTTTTTGAGACAGAGTCCTGCTCTGTCGTTCGGGCTAGAGTGCCGTGGCATCAGCCTAGCTCACAGCAACCTCACACTCCTGGGCTCAAGCGATTCTCTTGCCTCAGCCTCCCGAGTAGCTGGGACTATAGACATGCACCACCATGCCCGGCTAATTTTTTCTATATATATTTTTAGTCGTCCAGCTAATTTCTTTCTATTTTTAGTAGAGACGGGGGTCTAACTCTTGCTCAGGCTGGTCTCGAACTCCTGAGCTCAAATGATCCTCCTGTCTCGGCCTCCCAGAGTGCTAGGATCACAGATGTGAGCCACCACACCTGGCCTGAAAGAGCAATTGTAAAAGTATATTTCGATAGGCCTCCAACTAAGAGAATCTAGTTGATGTTTGATAAATGGGTGAGATGCTCATGTGGATGTTGCAGGATTCTGGGGACATGGCAGATAGGACAGAGTAGAGAACAGGCGTGATTAGATGGGGAGCCAAGGGAAGTTGGTATCCTGAACCAAGTCTGAAGGGCAAGATGAAAGTGAAAAGGGGGTACTAATGTTGAGAACCTTAGCCAAGAAAATTGAGTAGCACGGATGCAGTGTGACGAGCGGTTCGATACAAGCAGTTTGGAAGTGAGGTGGAGGAAAGGGAACGGGTGCTATGGCAGTGGCCGGTGGGGAATGGGGGAGAACATGGTGGCTTATAATCTTTCTGGCCCAGATACTTGGAAATAATTTTTTATAGTCCATAGTTCATGTCAAGGATCTTCTGTATTAGTTAACTTTCCCTACGTTCTACTGCCTCAAGAAATTAACAAAAGAGACCCCAGAAATCTCAGTGGCTGAGAAAAAATAAAATTTCATTACTTTCTCACAGTACATTTTAGCTGTGCTCTAGGGTTAGCTTTGACCCTCACTCAGGGATCCAGGCTGAAGGCGCAGCCCTCATCTGGGACAGGACGTGCCTTTCTCATGGTAGAGGAAAAAGAAAAATGATGGAATCATGATGACGTGGAAAACTTTGGCTGCGATGGGCATAGTTCAGTGGCATTCCCATTTCTTTGCCCACTACTTTCACAGCGAAGGCCACTCCAAGTCCCAAGCTAACAGGCAAGGATGTATAGTTCACTCTAGGAAGGAGTGAAAAATTGGGTTCATATTAGTCACATCTAGAAAGGAAGGTGTGGTTGATTGTCTTTGTCTGTTGCTACTATTATTTGAATCTCTTCTGGGTCTGTTTCCGTTACCTGTAAGACTCTTTAGTCACCTTTCTTTTGTCCTTGTTTGCTTGGTTATTTTTGACAATCTACCATGCCTTCCTTTGTACATGCAACTTGACTTGTGATAAGTATACAATCTTATAGAATTAGATACAATTTACCATTTTTTATTGGTTTTAAGACACACATTTTCTCCCATAGTTATAGTCTGAAATTGTGGTGCATCTTACAGTAGATGGGGGTCTTATAATCATTGCAAGCCAGACAGCTGTTGTGATGTCATTGCGTAAGCATGGGAGAGCTTGGCTGTTAGTCCTGGTGGTATGACTGGACATTTGGAACCATTGACATTTCAAGATCATTTGAGAAAGGAATGCGAATCCTGATTTTCATCTAAAAATTTTCTGTTGACATTCCCTGGTGAGATCAACATCCATTATAGAATGGATGTCAACAGTTTGGGGAGAACTTTAGAGGCAGTAAGTGAAGCTTTTTGTCTTTTTTCTTTTTTTTAAAGAAAAGCTGTATCATCAGTGTTCCTGGTGACACAGAGAATGATTTTGTATGGAAAAATCTGGACTGAGGACTCTGAGTTGAAAAGTGATTCAGAAAAATTGGTCTCTGAATGTAAGGAAGTTTTAGGAATACTTTCACTAATTTTTCATGATTATATTTTATTTTTTATGTATGTACAATAGTGTTATATATTAAAAATCTGTTCTAAAGAACTGTATCAATAAATGTAAGTTAATTTTACATAATAAGAAACCATTGGACAATAATTTAATTGCCCCTCCCTTTAAAAAATAAGAGACAGGGTCTGGCTGTGTTGTTCAGGCTGGTGTGCAGTGATGTGATCATACCCTCTTGTAATCTCAAACTCCTGGGCTCAAGGGATCCTCCCACCTCAATCTCCCAAGTAGCTGGGACTATAGGTGTGTGCCCCCACACCTGGTTAATTTTTTATTTTTTAAATGGGACTTTACTACTTTGCCCAGGCTGATCTTTTTTTTTTTTTTGAGACAGAGTCTCACTCTCTTGCCTGGGGTAGAGTGCCATGGCGTCAGCCTACCTCACAGCAACCTCAAACTCCTGGGCTCAAGGAATCCTCCTGCCTCAGCCTCCCAGGTATCTGGGACTACAGACACGCGCCACCATGCCTGGCTAATTTTTTCTGTTTTTAGTTGTTTGGCCAATTTCGTTCTATTTTTAGTAGAGACAGGGTCTCACTCTTGCTCAGGCTGGTCTCGAACTCCTGAGCTCAAACGATCCTCCCACCTCGGCCTCCCACAATGCTAGGATTACGGGTGTGAGCCACCACGCCTGGCCGCCAGGCTGGTCTTGAACTTCGCACTTCAAGTAATCCTCCTACCTTGGCCTCCCAAAGTGCTGAGATAACAGGTGTGAGCCTCTGTGCCTGGACCTTTTTTTTTTTTTTTTGAGACAGAGTCTCACTCTTTTGCCTGGGCTAGAGTGCTGTGGTGTCATCTTAGCTCACAGCAACCTCAAACTCCTGGGCTCAAGCGATCCTCCTGCCTCAGCCTCCTGAGTAGCTGGGACTGCAGGCATGCGCCACCATGCCCGGCTAGTTTTTTCTATATATTTTTAGTTGTCTAATTGATTTCTTTCTAATTTTAGTAGAGATGGGGTCTCGCTCTTGCTCAGACTGATTTCGAACTCCTGAGCTCAAACAATCTGCCTGCCTCGGCCTCCCAGAGAGCTAGGATTATAGGCATGAGCCACCGCGCCCGGCCCCTGGACCTTTTTTTTTTGGTGGTACATGACTAATGGTGAATTTTACTTTCAGTGGCATCCTAGAGTCTGTGAAATATGGTAACTTGCTTTTTGAACATTTAAGAAATGTTCAGTATTTATTGGGTAAATGGAGCAAAGCTTTCTTTCCTAGAAGGCCTTCTTACAGTACATACCTTGAGATGAACTTTGAACTATATTCTATTACAGCTTTACATAAAATTTGTAAAAGATGGATTAGTAATACCTGTATTCTTGAACTGAAATTTCATTCCATTGTTGGATAGCACATAGTGAAGTTAGTTAACCTTTTTCTCTAAAAGGGTGAACTTTTGGTAAGGTGATGGGTTTTGTTTATCTTCTAATCACTTAATCATATGCTGGAGTACATAACTAAAATTGTTTCCTTTTCAAACAAAGTAACAATTTATAGTAGTATGTTAGATACAGGTTGGGAGGTGTGCTGGTGTCAGAAGGAAAATCAGATAAAATCTATAAGAACCCATCTGGAAGAGTATTTTTGCCATTTTGACATCTTTCTTTTCTTTGCTTCATGGCCTTCTCAGTTTTGAAGCTATCAGTGTGTTTTGAATTTAAATTAGATACATTGTAAATATAAAAAGTTAACATGTAGTCCATTGGTGACTTTCCAAATCTAAACATTGATTTTTAACGGCAAATAAGACACATAATTTCTTCACATTGCATTCAGCAAACAACTATGGAGACTGTAGGCTATTAATAGAACTTACAAAGATGAATAGAGCACTTACTGCTCTGCCTTCAGAGAACTTTCGATCTATTGTTGGCAAGTGATTGGGAATTAAAGGTGTTGTTATCTCCATTTTGGACTTAAGTGGCACTGTGGTTTAGAGGTTAAGAACATAAGCTTTGGAGTCTGTCTAGATCTTATTTTAAATCCTGGTGCTGTTCCTCTGTCAACTTCTACAAGTTACTTCACCTCTCTGAGCCTTGGTTTCTTCAATAGTGTCATTGTGAGTACTGAGTACATTGTAGACCTTTAGTGATGTTAGTTGATGCTGTCGTCATTGTCATCATCATAATTCTTCATTTCAGTGTTGTGAAAGAACTTTGTTGTGTCAAATAGAGCAGGATTCAGTTCTGTCTCTGACATTTATTAGTTATGTGATATCACATTGTCTACTCGATGGCTCTTCTTGAATTTCTCCTCATGTACATCTCAAACTGAATTTAGAATCTTTCCCTGCCATTTCACTCATTCTGTAGGGTTCCCATCTTAGAGTCTCTTGCACCAGAAAACTGGGAATTATTCTCTCTCCTGTCTCTTCTTTTTCTCTCTCTCTCACTCACACACACACACACACACACACACACACACACACACTCACACTCTCTCTCTCTCTCTCTCTCTCTCTCTCTCTCTCTCTCTCTCTCTCTCTCTCTCAAAAAACACGACCAGTGCTAACACAATATCTCAAGTCTGCTCACTTCTCTTCGGCTCCGTTGCCGTCACGTACATTTAGGTCTGCACCATGCCTCATTCAGACTATTGTGGCCGCCTAATTAATCTTATATTCAGTCTTGCCTGATTCTAGTCCATTCTCCAGAGAACAGCTAGAGTCGTCTTTAGACAGCATGTCGGATCCTCTTTCCTCCCTTCCACTCCTTCATGTTTAAAACTTCTCAGTGGCTTCCTTTTATACTTGAATAAAGTCCAAAGTCCTTAATATACTGCATGAGACCCCACGTGGCTTGGCACAAGCTGCCTTCTCTGGCCTCATTTCTTACCACTGGCTCCCTTGTGCTCAGTGATCAATATATTGGCCACCTTCTATTTTTTCCTTTGACCTGAACTCCTTCCTGCCTCAAGTCTGCGTTTAGTCAGTGCTGTTCCTTTTGCCCAAACCACTTTTTTGCCTACGTTTGCCTATCCAATTCCTTTGCATCCTTGAAGTCTGTGTTCGTGTTGTAATTCCTTTGGGAAGCCATTTTCAACATTCTCTGATAGACAAAGCTGGGTCTCTCTTATAAAGCATGATATGCTTTTTCTTTTTCACATTTACCTCCCATTTAATGTTTTCCTTCTGTGGACTCTAGTTTTTTGAGGACATAGACTGTATGTGTTTTGTTTGTTGCACAGTTATCCCAGAGTTTAGCATAGCACCTGACGCATAGTAAGTACTCAATAAATATTTATTGATGTGATGAATAAATGAATTAACATTACTTGCATCATAGGGTTGGTGTGAGAATTAAACAACTTGTCTCACAGGATACAAAGGGTATCTTATTGCATGTTATGTGGTATATAGTGAGTTTGTAGTATTAGTCCCCCTGCCCTCCATCTTAAGTCCTAAGCATTAAGAAAAGCCCAGTAGTTTCCAAACTATAGGTTGTGACCTACTGATGGATAATGAAATCAATTTAGTGCATCTTGAAGAGAATTTTTAGGAATGAAATGGAACAGAATAGCAATTGTCAGAGAAAATAAAATATAGTAAGGAATAACATTGCTTGCTGAAACTTTTGGTGTGTGGATGTGTGTATGTAGCAGGTGGAAATGTAACATATTTCTTAATATGGGCAATGGGTAAAAAAAAAAATTTGACAAAGCCACTGTTTTAACTATAGTACCCTGCAGTGTAGCCTCTAGGCAACACTGTGTTTAAGTTAGGGCAGCTAAATTGAGGATATATCCTGTTTTTAAAGAATTGTAAATTTCACCCTTGCTGACTTGTTACAATGTTCAAGACCTTACTTAGAATCCTCCTTAGTCATAAATGCCATCTATGAAAGCTTCTGGAATTACTAATTTTTTATCTTCCTTCTATATATGCTATATCTATTTCTAATCTGTATATTTTTTAAAGTAGTTTTTACTTTTGTGTGTGTTGTGTACCATGGCCTTTTCCCACTATATTGAAAAGATATCTCCAGTATTGTTAATATTTAACATGGAGACATCTGTCTTATGTAAAATGTATAATGATAGTGTTAACATTATATTGTGTCTGTCATAATGAAATTCTCTAATAGCTCAAATCATTGCTCTTATTAAATTTTATTGCTCTAGTGACTATATTTATAGGCTTTAGTATTATTAGTCTGATAAAAATCCAGTGCTGTACAGATATTTAAAAACTCAGATTGTATGTGGGGACATAAAAAGCCAGACCTAGACAAAAGGAAACCAAAGCATTTAAAGATTAAGACAATAATAGTTATGATTGTGGTAGCTTGGTAAGTGATTTCATTTTTCAGTGAATTTTTTAATATTGGTTTGATAAACATTTATATAACTGAACTATGGTTTTTCTTCTTTAAGGCCAATGGTCAGTTCAAAACCTTTGATGCTGTTGACTTTCTCAGCATTAATCATTGTTTTATACTCCAGTCTCCAAGGATGCATAAATTATGATAATAAAAGCAAGAGGAGGGCTGGAGCTTGTGGTTGCTGCTGCATTATTGTGTCCACTGGGATGGTATTTGTGTGCTTGTCCTCTGCATATTGTTGGACTGAGGAACTGGGTCCTGTGCCCCGCAAAGCTAGAGACAACAATGAATTATAAAAGGCATCAGAAAGCAGTCCTATTAAGTGATCTGTTTGAAACTCTTAGACTCGATGGAACACAATTATTCTGGGACTCTTATGAAATCTTATGAAAGCTTAGGTTATCTTCTTCCGTATAGTTAATCTGTTTTGTAAGCATTAATGGCAAATGCTCAAATAATACAAATTGTTACCTCTAATCTATGAAAAGGAAACACTGTGGTCAAGTCATGGAATTCAGCTTTTGCGTTTTCTTATTCCTGGTTTATGTCAGCCATCATAGACTGGTGAGCTAGATGCTATTGTATTCTTAGAGCAGGAGCTAAACAATGATTTCTTATTTATCTTTTACATACTTTTATTTTTGCACTTTAAAAGTATGACATTTATTTTGGAAAATTTGGAAAATAAAAAATATAAAATGTTTATAAAATTTTCCAACACTCAGAGATACTTCCTGTTATTTTATTAGGTCTATTTCAGTCTATTGTCTGTTTATATGTAAGAGAATACTACATATTTTTTTATGATGAATTTGAGATGAAATGAATATTTTTAGAGAAAATATACATAACCCAAGTTAACTCAAAAAGAGGGAAAAAAAGTTTACCTGGAACAATATTCATGGAAGAATTTGGTAAAGTTGTCAAAACACTATTCCTAAAAAGTTGCCAGTTACAGATGGTTCAGCTTGTCAGTATTCACATCTTTGCAGATAATGCCTGTGCTATTCAAACTGTTCTAAAATATTTTTTCAATGATATGCTTTTTCATCTTACTAAGTCATAATCCAAATATGAAAATGTTAAGACAAAAAGGTAAGACCAAAAAAAGTACAGACCAGTCTTATTTACGACAAGGAAACCGGTCATGGATAAGCAGTAATGCTCCAACTGTTTTTTGAAATTCTATAAGAAAATCAATTTTGTATATTTTGAATATAAAATGCTATTATTCACTATGGATATAAGTGACTTATACAATAAAATTTGAATCTTACAAAAGATTATTTATCACATGTAAGATATAGAAAATAACAATAAAAATCTTTTATTTTTTTGTTATCCATCAGTACCTTAAAAGAAAAAACAAACCACCCTAAAACTCAGTTACTTACCACAACACTGACTTATTATTTATTGTACTTCAGGGGATTGATTGGGCTCCCCTGGGCAGTTCTTCTGCTCCATGAGGCATCGGCTGGGGTCATTCATTCAGCTGGGATCTCACATACCCAAGATGGCTTCAGTTCACATGTCTCATACGTCACCTGGTGGCGGGAACAGCAGGATTCTGTTCTGGGCCTTTCACTGTCCATGTGGCCTCTCTTCATTCAGAAGTCCAGCCTGAGGAACATGACAGCCAGATCCTAAAAGGATGAAAGCAGAAGCTGCCAAGTCGCTGATGTCCTAGGCTCAGAAGTGACTCAGCATAGTTTCTGTGCATTCCACTATATTCAAAGCAAGTCAGTAAGTCAGCCCCATTGAAGGAGTTTGGAAACAGACTCCATGCTTGATGGCAGAATTGGCATGTGCCATGGGGATGGAACTAACTGTTGGTGACATCTTTGAAAACAGTCTATCATACTAGCTTAAGCACAACATTACTAAAGCCTTGAATCCTTCAGTGTGCTCCTTCCCTGCCCGCCTTTGGTCCCTTTACTTCCACCCGAAAATAATCACTGCCCCCCTAATGACTTTGATCATTTGCTTGCTTTCCATGATCATTTCACAAATATGTAGGTATCTCTAAATAATACATTATTTTTGCATAATTGACATGAATTTATTTCTTAAAATCTTCTAAGTTTCAATTTAGAATTATGTATTTACAGATTATTTGTAAAACTCAGAAAAGTAAAAAAGAAAAAATTAACGTCTTCTAATCCCAATTCCTAAGGTATAATCATTGGTAATACTGTTGGCATGTTAATACCCGTGCACACACCCCAAATTCATATCAAGTATCTCTTGTTCTCTGAATCTCTTTGTTTCTTAAGTTTAAGAGGCAAGGGCTACTGCCTTATCTGGATCAATAGCATTCAATTCCTGACTTTTGGATTATAAATAGCAAGAGTCTGGATTTGTGAGGGGTTCATCCAAACATTTATTTGACTCTGTTAGGCTGGGGAGAATTTGGATAGTGAAGGATACCTCTGTGTGTATATGTACCTGTGTATGTGCATATGTTTGTATGGTATGTAATTTTAAGAAAAGGTGGTGGACTATTGTATGATAATGCTCCTTTTAAAAGTTTAGAATGGAGAAATCGTCTTAGTAGATTGTTGTTAAGTATTATTCTGCAGCATTCTAAAACTTTAGTGTGTATGACAATCACCTGGAGAGTTTATTAAAGCATAGTTTGCTGGACCTCCTACCCAGAACTGGATTAAGTTGATCTGGTGTGGGCCTAAGAATTTTTATTTCTAACACATTTTTGGGTGATGCTGATTCTGCTGACCCAGGGACCACAGTTTGAGAACTTATGTTCTATGATACGATTTTTAATTGATGTATTATAGTTTGTCACATAAATGCATCATAATTTATTTAGTCATACCCTTATAAGACACTTAGGTTGTCTAGTTTTGCTATTACAAATTGAGCATCTCCCATCCAAAAATCTGAAATCTGAAATGCTCCAAAATCTGAAACTTTGGCACCGATACGATGCCACAAGTGGAAAATTCCACACATAAGTACTTAACAGAAACATTGTTTCATGCACAAAGTTATTAAAACCATTGTATAACATTATTTTCAGGCTATATAAGGTATATATGAAACAAATGAATTTTGTGTTTAAACTTGTGTCCCAACACCAAGATATCTCTATGTATATGCAAATATTCTAAAATCTGAAAAAATTTGAAATCAGAATCACTTCTGATCCCAAGCATTTCAGATAAGAGATACTTAATATGTACAAAGAATACTATAATGACCAGTATTATGCACATTTATTAGCATTTCCTTATAGTATATTCTAGAAGTTGAATTACCTGGTCAGTGATTGGCACATTTCTAAAACCTTTAGTGTGTAATGCCTACTCATATTCCAGAAGGCTGTATCCATTATATTCTAGCTAAGAAACTATGAGAGATTTAAGTAAACATTCTGAAGTCTCTGAGGGAAGTTTTCAAAGGAGATTCCCAAAATAATTTAACATTGAAACAAGTGCATTGGCTTATTAAGGTTTTTATATTGTGAGGGTGATATTCATCTGGATGTAAAAATTCTAATGTGTTAAAGATTTGGTCAATTTAAATTACAGTTATACCTTGCACATGGAAGATTAACATTTTTAAGTGTAACTCTTCAGATAATAGGATCTGTTCTTCAGAGCTCCCAACACGTGGACCAATATGCTGTTTATAATCTCCTACAGCGAAATCCTTCTGTACCTTTACATTTCCTGTTGTAATTTGGTATGAAGATGAGTTATCTTTCACAGAGATCAAAGCAGTTCTCGGGAAGGTAACCATCTGTGATCTTGAGGGATAAAGATTTGGTACGAATCTTTTCCCTGTCACGTATTTTGTGACTTTGTAGATCATCTAGGCTTTAAGCCTCAATTTTATCATCTTTGAAATGAGATTAATGACCTGGAGTTGTTTCTGTAGAGAGGTTGTGTATTACTGGAACAGAAAATTATTTTTCTTTCTGGAGCCCGTGGAAGTGTGCCAGAAATGACCTGCTCCCTCCAGCCTTGAGGAAGGATCTTAGGTGAAAGACCAGTCAGCTGCCTGCAGATCTTTCCATCCAGTGGCCATATTTTTGCCCTTGAGAATGTGTAGGGATAGAGTTAGCCCTGGGACTGACAGGCACTACTGTCTGCATTTAGAATGACTCTCTTTATTTTCCTCTTTTATATATCTACTGTATTCCTTAAACCTTTTTCTGGATTTTTGGAAGGCTTTCATGAATTCTAAAGCATATAAAAACACTTTGAAAACTGTACAATGCTTTGTGAACTCAAAGTAACATGGTGTTTGCCCTATTCAAGACACTGTTGAAATGATTCACTCAGTGGCCTCAAGGGTAGTGTTAGCAGCCAAGCGATTATGTATATTCCTCCAAATTATTTTCTGATATTTGTTAGTGAACTCACAGATTTCTAATATGTCAAACATTCCCATTTTAAGAAAGGATCATATTATATAAGTTTGTAAAACACTATTTGATACTGGAATTATAAACTTCATCCACAACATTTAACTTTGCATTGTAGACCATAGAGCCTATTTCACCCATTTTTTTATGGGGAGAGCTTGGTGCAAATAACAGTTTGGACTTTGGAGTCATTCAAACCTAAGATTAAATCTTGACTGTGTCACTTAACAGTTGCATAACCTTGGGGAGATCAGGTAACCCCTAAGATTTGGTTTCTTCATCTGTAAATTAAGGATGATAGTGCCTACCTCATAGGATTGTGGTGAAGATGAGCAAGAAAAATGGGAAATCACTTTGGGATCCAGTACCAAATAAGTCCTTGGTAATTGTTGTTCTTTTCCTGCTTATCTTCTTTGAACATACTGCTGTAAGTTTCCTATTCATTTTGAGTTATTATAGCAGTTTGGTTGTTTTTTGTATAGATTGCTAGATTATCCTGAAAGGCTAAATTATAGATGTGTTTTAGCCTCTTCACATTGTAGGATGTCATATAATAAAGTCAATTTGAAAGATTAGATAGATCATAATAATGTGTACCTTTAGGAATTATCTTAGGAAACATGATTTTAATACACTAGACCTATTTTCCCCTTTTGGGAGGGAGGTGGGAGTTATTAGAAGTTATTTATGATCTTCAGTATAATAGCCATTTGCAGTGACTGATTTTCTGATCCTTTTTGAATTAGATTTGTTCAATGTATTACAGTTGTTCATAGTGTGATGTGAATTTGAGACAGTTACATAGTCAAATGTGTATTTTAGAGGGGATGTCAGATTTTACACATTTGCTGATTATCTAGTTAGGAATACTGCTTATGCTTGTCAATGGTTCCTGCTGATTTAAAAACAGAAGGTGCATCGATAGACCCAGTGCTTAAATTTTAAAGAATACAGCTATTTGTGATATCTTCATTAGGAAGGTACTGTTTTATTTCCACCTTTACTTTGAATAAGATTTAATTTCCTGCCTAACCACATCACTTTTTTTCTAGTGTGATTTGGTCTTTGTAGGGTGAATTGTTTTTAGGTTTATGTTTTTAATGAAGAAGATTGTCAACATTAGGAATTCCTTAAATTTCATTTGCTTTCAGCTAAAGTTAGAATTATTGTTACGCTCACAAAACTGACATTCATTAAATAATATCTAATTGATCTATTTTTAAAATATTTTATTAGTATTGATGTTATTCCAATTGCATCTTTAATTTTCCTTGCTTAAATATTTTTTTTAGGTAGCATCACTTGGATGCAGGAAACTAGTGTGCATTGTTCTGTTAATAAAGAAGTGGTTGTTCTCTGATTTGATTGTTTGAATTGTGTGAATTGGAGAGTAATGTTTTTTTAGCATGACACTTTGGGAACTGCTACTTGGTTAGGATACTTTTGTTCCAACGTCTCTTTGAGTCAGTTCCTATTAAAAGTGAAATGTGACAACCTGTGTAACAATGAGAATATTTGAACAATACGATACTTGTATTATTATTGTATGGCTTTGAGGGAAACCTCATACTGTGTCTAATTGAATTTATTCTGCTTAATGAATTTCTTGAACCAAAGAGTACGTTTTTTGTTTACTTGACCATTAAGTTTATGTTTTGAAGTATATGTACAATATACTATAAAGTGTGTAGAATGCTAAAAATTTGCAACCTAAAAGATAATTATATAGCAGTTGCAGTATAACATTTCCAAAGAAATACTGTTAAAATGATATTCTCAATAAGTTAGGTTCTAATAGATGGCTTGGAGAAGGAAGGGGTAAAAATATTAAATTAACATTTGCTTTCATTAACAGTTCCTGTGAATTTTTATAATAGAATTGATCACAGTGAATTTATTTAGTAAATTATCAATGTCCATGTTACGTTCCTCCTTAAGAATGCCTTGTGGTGTCATAGTCAGAAACATATCATTAACTTAAAATGGTACTTTTTCAAGAGAACAAAGAATTCAAATTTAGCTGCTTGATACTAGTTGTATTATGTAAATTATTATGATAAATGTAACATTGTGTAAAAAATCTCTAAAGTAGTTACACAAGGATTTATATCAGTGAAATAATTTTTGTTAGTTTATGCAAGAGTATCACCATGAATCAAGTTTAGTGATGATTACAATAGTATCAAGTAAGGCATTTCTTTTCTCTTCACACTGTAACTATTAAGCATTTTCCTAAGTGGCCCTTTTCTAAATCTAAGTTTTGGAAAGGAGTGAAAAGCTGGTGTGAGATTGTGAATTTTGAGGGCTAGGTAAAAGTTTGATCTTGTGTCCCCATGAAACTTCCTTAAAACTTGATATTTTAACAATGTAAAAGAAAGCTAATAGAAATGTCTATTTTGCTTTTGCCTAATATTTTTTTACTTGCTGGTTGGGCCAGTATCTGTTTGGATTCATTGTGCTTTTTTGTTGGATAAAAATGAATTCAGGCTTTTTTCTTCAAGTCTAAGTAAAATTGACCCAGTATATTCTGTCCTACCAAATATCACTTTTTTTTTTTTTATTTGATGAGGAGGGACTCTGCCAGCTGCTCTTAGAAGTGAGAAATAGAATGGGTATCACCAGGTAGTTCTGCTATTTGAAAGACAATTGGCTATCCATTTGGAAAAAATTTCCTGCTCACAGCCATCATAAAAATAAATTGTAGCTGGATTAAAGACCTACATGAAAAAAAAAAGTTCATAACTTTTTAAAGAAAATGTACGAATATTTTTAGAGGTCTAGGGAGGAAAAGATTTCTTGAATAAGATATAGAAAAGCACAAACCATTATGGAAAAGGATTGATTGGACTACACTCAAATTTTTTTTTTTTTTTTTTTTTGAGACAGAGTCTCACTCTGTTGCCCGGGCTAGAGTGAGTGCCATGGCGTTAGCCTAGCTCACAGCAACCTCACACTCCTGGGCTCAAGCGATCCTCCTGCCTCAGCTTCCCGAGTAGCTGGGACTACAGGCATGCGCCACCATGTCCGGCTAATTTTTTCTATATATTTTTGGTTGTCCAATTAATTTCTTTCTAATTTTAGTAGAGACGGGGTCTCGCTCTTGCTCAGGCTGGTTTCGAACTCCTGAGCTCAAACAATCCGCCCCCCTCGGCCTCCCAGAGAGCTAGGATTACAGGCGTGAGCCACCGCGCCCGGCCCTACGCTCAAATTTAAAACTTCGGTATGGCAAAAGAAATTATAAGGAAAATAAAAAGAAAATTATCAGATTAAAGGAAAATTTTTGCTAGGCCTAGGATCCAGGATACCTAAGGAACTTGAAATAAATAAATTTTAAAAATAGGCAAAAAAAGGCTGAGGCAGGTGGATTGTTTGAGGTCAGGAGTTTGAGACCAGCTTGAGCAAGAGCGAGACCCCGTCATTCCTAAAAATATAGAAAGAAATTATCTGGACAACTAAAAATATATAGAAAAAATTAGCCAGACATGGTGGTGCATGCCTGTAGTCCCAGCTACTTGGGAGGCTGAGGCAGGAGGATCGCCTGAGCCCAGAAGTTTGAGGTTGCTGTGAGCTAGGCTAACGCCACGGCACTCACTCTAGCCAGGGCAACAGAGCGAGACTCTGTCTCAAAAAAAAAAAAAAAAAAAAAGGCAAAAAATATTAGTTACAAAAGAAAAATTCAAGTAGTTAATAATCATATGAAAATATTATATCAAGAAAAATCAAGGACATATAAATTAAAACCATGGAATATACTATTTAATACATGAAGAATGGCAGAAAATTTTAAAAATTGAATAATAGCAATATTTGTAGGAATGTAGGGGAGCAAAGAACTCTTAAGTGCAATACCTAGTAAAGTAGAAGGTGCTCATGCCCTAGGGGCCAGCCGTTTCACTAAGTATATATTATAGAGAAATTCTTACTTGTGCACAAAAAGGCATAGTCAAGAATG
The DNA here is from genome assembly GCA_963575035.1 of Avahi laniger. Classification (NCBI taxonomy): domain Eukaryota; kingdom Metazoa; phylum Chordata; class Mammalia; order Primates; family Indriidae; genus Avahi; species Avahi laniger. The sequence goes on along the minus strand of CAUYSK010039531.1, from coordinate 28,493 downwards.
CTCATATCACCTTTTCTTGGTTTCCTTTTTGTAGTAGAAAAATACTGAAAACCTAAATGATTACCAATAGGGTAATAAAGAGGGCATTTAAAATGAATGGATTCAGAGGAGGGAATCCTCCCTAATTCATTCTGCAAAACCAGTATCACTCTGATACTGATACCAAAGCCAGACAAAGACACAGCAAAAAAAGAAAAGTAGGCCGATATCTCTGATGAACATGTTGCAAAAATTCTCAACAAAATACTAGCAAACCAAATCCAACAGCACATCAAAATGATATACACCACGATCAGTGGGTTTTATTCTAGGGATGCAAGGAGGGTTCATCATATGTAAATCAACAAGCGTGATTCACCACATAAACAGAATTAAACACAAAAACCATATGGTCATCTCAGTAGATGCAGAAAAAGCATTCGATAAAATTTAGCATTCCTTCATGATAAAAACCTTCAACACACTAGGCATTGAAGGAACGTACCTCAAAAATAAAAACCATGTATGAAAAGTCCATAGCCAACATCATACTGAATGGGGAAAAGTCGAAAGCATTCTTCCCTGAGAACTGGAACAAGAGAAGAATGTCTACTTTCCCCACTCCTATCAACATAGTACTAGAAGTCCTAGTCAGAGCACTCAGGCAAGACAAAGAAATAAAAGTCATTCAAATTGAAAAAGAAGAAGTCAAATTATCTGTGTTTGCTGATGATATGATCTGATACCTAGAAAACCCTAAGGACTCCTCCAAAACACTCCTAGATTTGATAAATGACTTCAATAAAGTTTCAGGATATAAAATCAACTTACAAAAATCAGTAGCATTTCTGTACACCAACAATGATCAAGCTAAGGACCAAATCAAGAGCCCAATCCCATTTACAACAGCTACATAAAAAAGTATCTAGGAATACATTTAACCTATGAGGTGAAATATCTCTACAAGGAGAAACATAAAACACTGATGAAAGAAATCACAGATGACAAAAACAAATAGGAAAAACATCCCATGCTAATGGATTGGAAGAATCAATATCATTAAGATGACCACACTGTCCAAAGCAGTGTAGAGATTCAATGCGTTTCCTATAAAATTACCAATGTCATTTTTCACAGAATTAGGAAAAACAATCCTAAATTTAATATGGAACAAAAAAGAGCCCAAAGAGCCAAAGAAATCCTAAGCAAAAAAAAACAAAGCTGGAGGCATCATATTACCTGACTTCAAATTATACTACAAGGCTATAGTAACCAAAGCAACATGGTACTGGTATAAAAATAGACAGTGGAACAGAATAGAGAACCCACAAATAAAGCCACATACTTAGAACCACTTGATCATCAACACAGATGACAAAAATATACACTGGGGAAAGGACACCCTATTCAATAAATGGTGCTGGGAAAATTGGATAGCTATATGCAGAAGAATGAAACTGGACCCATCTCTCACACCATATACAAAAATTAACTCAAGATGAATTAAAGCCTTAAATGCAAGACCCGAAACTATAAAAATCCTAGAAGAAAACCTGGGAAAAAACCTCTTCTGGACTTTGGCCTAGGTGAAGAATTATGACTAAGTCCTAAAAAGCAAACACAAACATATATAGACAAATCAAACTTAATTAAACTAAAAATCTTCAACATAGCAAAAGAATCAGAGTAAACAGATAACCCACAGAATGGGAGAAAATATTTGCAAACTATTAATATGTATCTGACAAAGGACTAATATCCAGAATCTACAAAGGAACTCAGACAACACAACAAGAAAAAACCAAACCAAATATCCGTATTAAAAAGTGGGCAAAGGACACAAACATTTTTCAAAAGAAGACATGTGAATGGCCAAGAAACATGAAAAAAATACTCAAAATCGCTAATCATTAGAGAAATGCAAATTCAAACCACAATGAGATACCATCTTACACCAGTCAGAATGGCTATTATTAAAAAGTCAAAAAATAACAGATGTTGTCAAGGATGTAGAGAAAAGGGAAGGCTTATATACTGTTGGTGGGAATGTAAATTAACATAACCTCTGTGGAAAACAGTATGGAGATTTCTCAAACAACTAAAAATAGATCTATCACTGGATTCAGCAGTACCACTACTGGGTATCTACCCAGAGGAAAAGAAATTATTTTATAAAAAAGACACCTATACACATATGTTTATTACAGCACTATTAACAATAGCTAAGCCAAGCGTCCATTAACAGGTGATTGGATAAAGAGAATGTGGTGTATATATATATATATATATATATATATATATACACACACACACACACACACCATGGAATACTACTATTCAGCCATAAAAAAGAATGAAATTTTGTCTCTTGCAGCAACATGGATGGAACTGGAGGCCATTATATCATGTGAAATAACTCAGAAATAAAGAGTAAATTACTGTATGTTCTTTTAAATGGGAGATAACAGTGGGCACACATGGACATACAGAATGGAATAATAGACACTGGAGACTCCAAAAGGTGGGAAGGGGGATAAGGGATGAAAAATTACCCATTAGGTACAATGTACACTATTTGGGTGAGTATACTAACAGCCCAGACTTCACCACTGTGCAATATATCCAAAAACCGAAACTGCACTTAAACCCCTAAATCTATGAAAATTGAATCTATTTTTTTAAAATTTTTTCTATCTACTTGAAATATGAATAAATCTCAAAAACATAATTGTGAGTAAAAAAATAGATTCAAATATTATATGCAGTATACCAGATATGTAAATGTTAAAAATAAAAGACAACTCTATTTTGTCATGGAGCCATACATATATATTAAAATTATAAAAGTATGAATGGAAAGACTGTACACCAATCTTAAGACAATGGTTACTTCTGGGAAGGGAAGAAGAAGAAGAATGAGATGAAGGTGGGAAGTGGTGCTTTAGCTATGTTTATAAATAGAAATATGGCAAAAAGTTACTGTTTTTGTCCATCCCCTGGTGAATAGATAAAATGTGGTATATCCATACAATGCAACACTATTCAGCCATAAAAAGGGACAGCTGCTGATATATGCCACTGGATGGACAGACTTCAAAAACATTATGCTAAGTGAAAGAAGCAAGACACAGACGACATATTGTGCAATTCCATTTAGATGAATGCCTGGAAAAAGCAAATCTAGAGAAACAGATAGTGGATAAATGGTGGTTTGGAGTAGGAGTAGGAAAAGGATTAACAAAGGGGCATGAGGGATTTCATTGGGGTGATGAAAATGTTCTAAGACTTATGGTGATGGTTGTAAAATTTGGTAAATTTACAAAAAATCATTGAATTACCCACTTGAAATGGGTAAATTATGTGATTTGTAAAATATACCAAAGTCAACTTGTAAAAAAAATTAAAGTTATATCTGTATAGTAATCAATATAAAAGTATAGTAATGTACCACTTAATGACTTTTCAGTTAATTACGTATTACATATATGATGGTGGTACCATAAGATTACAATACTGTATTTTTACTGTACCTTTTCTGTGTTTAGATATGTTTATATACACAAATACGATTGTGTCACTATTGCCTATAGCATTTAATATAACATACTGTATAGGTTCGTAGCCTAGGAGCAATAGGCTATACCATGTAGCCTAGGTGTGTAGGAAGCTATATCATTCTAAATTTGTAGATATACTCCATGATGTTTGCACAACAATGAAATTGCCTAACAATATATTTCTCAGAGTGCATCCCTGTCATTAAGGGATACATGACTGTATTTCAGAGGTTCCATTAAAAATTATTAAAAATGACATCTTTCCATGTCCTTTATAGTTCTAAATCACTTTATTTTTTAAAAATATATTGAGGTTTAGCAAAGAGGTAAATCCACAAATCTTAAATGTACAGCTTGATGAATGTATACACATGTGTAACCCCTACCCAGATCAAGATCATTTGTGGCACCCCAGAAGACTATCTTGTCCTCCCTCCTAGGCAGCATCCTCTCTTCTGCTTCCTGACTCCCAGAGGTAACTACTGTTTTGTTACCACCTTATATTAGTTTAATTTGTTCTTGAACTTCATTTAAATCACTTTATTCCTTTTTTCAAAAATACGTCTGCGAGATTCATTCATGTTGCTCATTCTAATTGCTGTAAAGTATTCCACTGTATGAATATAGCACAATTTATTCATCCTTCTGTCAATTGGCACTTTTGTTTTACTATTATCAATAAAGCTGCCATGAATATTTTTGTACCTGTCTTTTGGTTAAATATATGCATTTGTTTCTCTTGGGTCTATACCTAAAAGTGGAATTGCCGAGTCATAAGGTGGGTATATGTTTAGGTTTACTAGATACTGTCAAATAGCTTTCTAAAGTGGATATGCCTATTTATTGTTCCTCCAGCAGTGCATGAGTTCTAGTTCCACATCCTCCTAAATCACACTTAATGACTCTTTAATATTCTGTTACATGGATTTATCATAATTTATTTAACCATTGCCTTATTGATATTTAGGTGGTTTCATATTTTGACTTTTTTGAACAGCACTGTAATGAACTTCTTTGTAGGAGACAATGACCTTCATGAATTCTATGATGCTTTCCTAGAAGGAAAACTGGTGGGTTAAAAGACATGGGCATTTAAAATTGGTTCTATTTGTGCTGCAGAAAGATTATACCAAATTAATTTTCATCCATTCACTGTCTTAATTATCAGTATAGGAGAGTGCTTGTTTCCCTAGACCCTTCCATTCTCTAGATGTTTCTTACACTTTTAACCTTTGCTAATCTGGTGGGGAGAAATGACATGTGTTTAGAGGGTTGTAAAACTTCACCTCTTTGCATCCCTTTGCTGGCATCTTTCAGGGTGGTAAGGTGTGGGGCATGTTGTCCCATCTCCTTGGGAAGTGACTTCAACTTTGGAGGTGTTAGGAGAAGGAAAGGCCAGGTTGATTGCTTAATGGGGTCTAGTCAAGCCTTCAAGCTAGAAGGATAAAAGGATTCAAGGATTGAAGTTCAATTGAAATATTGGCTTTCAAGACAATTCTAGATTATGTTAGTGTGGGAGAGGGGGGCAAATGCAATTCTCTGACAGAGCATACTACGTTTATTACCTCATTTGATTAGGTGTGAGGATCCTTAATTCACCTGCTCATCCTTCCTTTCAAAACGATCCTAATTTCTGTTTTACTTGGGCAATTCTAGGAGAGTATTTATTGTGTCTTACTAGGGAGAGACCACAGATAATGTCTCTCGATGCCCTCTGAGTGCCTAATACATGACGAGTAGTGGGTGTGCAATAAATAATCTTGCAGTTAAGGACCCACTATTCACTGGACTCTTTTCTTCACTTTGGAAGGGAAACATCAGGATAGTTTAACAATTTCACACTTCTGGTCCTCAAGATGCACCTTCTCAGAGAGCACCAGTGGTGAGCAATGGAGGCTAGGAAGCCAGCATGAATTAGTAAGGGCTCCAGTCTAGCCTAACTGGATTAACAGGACAAATGTAAAAGATCACATACCTCACTGGGAAAGGAAGGGAAGCAACAGCAGGACTCACTGGGAAGGGTCAGCATTCTAAGTACAGCTCAGAAGCAGAGCTTTGGTAGACCCCAGTTAGGAGTAAGCAGAGAGTCACAGTCAGAGAGAAACTGAACAGCTGGTTCCTTCAGAAGCTGTTTATTGTTTTTAGATACCTTCTACATATAGGTGGCCGTGGGAGGTATATTAGGGTTCTCCAGCAAAACAGAACCAACAGGAGATACACACATACACACGTACATGTACACATAGCTATATAGGAGGGGATTTATGTTGGGAATTGGCTCACGTGGTTATGGAGACCAAGAATTCTCATGATATGCTGTCTGCGAATTGGAGAACCAGGGAAGCCCGTGGTATCGTTCAGTCTGATTCCCAAGGCCTGAAAACCAGGAGAGTTGTGGTGTTTGTAATTCAGTCCAAGGCCAAAGGCCTAAGAACCTGTGAGTGGGGCTGCTGGTGTTAAATCCAAAGGCCCAAGAACCTGGAGCTCTGATGTCCAAGGATAGGAGAAGAAGATGGATGTCCCAGCTCCAGGAGAGAGAGAGCTAGTTTGCCTTTTCTCTGCCTTTTTGTTCTACCTGGGCCCTTAACAGATTGGATGGTGCCTACCCATGTTGATGAGGATGGATCTTCTTTACTGGGTCCACTGATTCAGTCAGTCTCTTCTGGAAACACCCTCACAGACATACTCAGAAATAATGCTTTACCAGTTATCTGGGCATCCCTTAACCCAATCAAGTTCACCTAAAATTAACTGTTACAGGGGAAAAAAAGCATTTTTTAAGCATCTACTAGGTGTTGGTCACTGTTCAAAGTGCTTTATACATTCTTTATTTTACTTAATCCTGAACATTCTGTAAAGTGGACATTTTATGCCCAATTTACAGATGAGGGCAATCGGGAACTCAGAAAAACTAATTTGTCCAGGAATACCAGCTGATAAGTAGTACAGTCAAGATCCTAATTCAGGACTGATTCTATGTTCATTCTCCTCACTTGCCACACTACTATGGAAAATAATATGAAAGATGATAGTAATGCCTGAAATATACAACTTATCATATGCCTGCCAGGCCATGGTTCAACTTCTTTTCATTTATTACTTTACAACAGCCCGATAAATGTGATCTTAATCCCCATTTTACAGATGAGGAAACTAAGCACAGAAAAGTTAAATAACCTCGCAAGTTCTCACAGCCTAATTAGTAGAAGAGCCAGTAATGTCACCTCCCGACACAAACTCCTCAGGACATAGTCTGGAGACATCAGATGGTTTCCTACCAGCTGCATCAGCCTTAGGAGTTTTCGGTTTTCTCTTCTCAGTCACTGCTTTCCAATTCTGTAGGTGCCAGGGAGCTCTGAGGGTAGTATGGCTAGATTTGGTCATGTATGTAGAGCTGCAGTGGCAGCAAAATAGGGGCTTTCTTCCACGGGGAGGGAAACTGGAGGAAGAATGCAACCTGGACAGTGTAGTCATAATATAGGGCCGTGGTGATGCAGTAGAGTACAGTGCAGGTAGGTTGTCCTGTAGAATGTCTATGGAGAAGAATCTCATCAGTGCCTTGGGAGAGCACTCCAGAATCTGTTTGGTGCATCCTGTGAATTCAGTTATCCTTTTCCTACTCCTGGATAGCAGCTGGGAAGCACCAACTCTGACAAAGCTGCATGCCTATTCTCAGGGATGAGTTGTGTGTTTATTCGGAGATACTTACGTGAGGAGTTGCTAGTGAGTCTGAGAGGAGCAATGAGAAGGCTGCTTTTGCTGCTACCGCTTTATCTCAGTGCACCCTGGGCATCAACTGATTCTCTGAGAATCCTGATCTATTCAGTCTTGGAGAAGAACTGGAAGAATAGTTGCTGGAATTTTGACAGGAGTTAACTTTAGGCATCATGGGATTTGGATGGTTTTTCTTTCTTCTTTTTTCAAAATCTGTTTGTGTACCTGCCTTCTGCTGCCGTCTTACCCTGCCTCCCCCAACACCCCACATTTTCTATGTGCTCTGCTTCCCGAGCCTTGGCTCCTCACCTGGCTCCCCTTGTCAGCATGGATGCAGCGTCGAGAGGCAAGGGGCAGCTTGATGAATTCCACTCAGGAAAGAGTTGTCTTGTAAACATGAAAGGCATATTAGGTCAGTAAATATGAAATGCCTGATTTCAAAGCAAAAGTGTAATTATTATATCTTAAGAAGCAGTGCAATTAATCAAAGCATGCACCTAAACTATCAACACAGTTTTGTCATCTTAACGGTAGCTTGCTTATGCCAGCAGTGAAGAAGCCTGGAGAGCAAGTGACGTTTTCCACAGCTTGTTGAGAATTGAATATTTTTCCTTGCAAGAAGTGGTCCAAAGCCTGGAAGAAGTGGTAGTCAGTTGGTGCAAGGTCTGGTGAATACAGTGGATGACAGATTCCAAGTCCAGCCTCTATAGTTAGAGCAGTGTTGTTTGGGTGACATATTGTCAAATGCTGTTTTGCAAGAGGATTGGCCTGTCTCTGTTGACCAATCTCAGCTGCTTAATGGCAAACATCCTCATCATTTCGTCCAATTGGTTGCGATAGACGTCTGCTGTCATTGACTGACCAGGTTTCATGAAGCTGTAGTGGATAATACCAGTGCTGGACCACCAGATAGACAGCATTAGCTTTTTTGATGAATATTCAGTTTTGGGCTATGTTTTGGCCCTTTATCTTTATCGAACCATTGTGCCGAATGCTTATGACTGTCAAAAGGAATCCATTTTTTATCATATGTAACTTACTTTTATGTCACGACAGCAAAGAAAGGAAAGCTTCTGGACTTCTGATGCTTGTTTAATTCATGTGGTACCCATCTACCCAGCTGCTTTACCTTACCAATTTGTTTCAAATTGTCCAATATTGGAATAGTAACATCAAACCTTGCTGTTGATTCACATGTTAGTTGAAATGGATTTGCTTCCACTACTGCTTTCAGCTCATCATTATCCACCTTGTTCTCAGGTTGCCCATGTCGCTCATTTTCAATATTAAAATCACCAAAATGGAACTTCTCAAACCATCAATGTACTGTGCATTCATTAGCCACATCCTTCTCAAACATTTCATCGCTATTTTGAGCTGTCTGCACAGCATTGATTCCACAACAGAACTCATATTCAAAAATAACAGGGATTTTTGACTAACATGGTTTCACAAAAATTACTCTCAAAAAGAATTTGAAAGATAATCACAAGCCAAAACATGCGTTTGAAAGACTGAGGATGTACCTGCACAATAAAAATAAAAAGTGTCAAAGTTAAATGTCAGAGATATCATTGTCAAGGTCCAGTTGAAGATAGTAGAAACCATCGTGCCATTCCTGCTAGTTCTGTATCAGGAAAAGGGGTTTCTCATGTTACCTTGTGGCTCCCCACTTCCTGAGCTTCCAAGTCTCACCAGGTGGATCTGATTGGCAGAACCGAAATCACAGCCAGTATCCTTGTAGTAGGAGCCTTTGGGAAACAGTTTTTAGCTTTCCAGCCCCTATAATACTGGAGGGCCCACACAAGGCTGTTCTAATGGATGTCAAGTGAGCCAATCTACAGATTGTTTAGAATCAGCACATATGAGGGGCACTTAACCTGCTGGTGGAGGTGGGATTAGGGGTGGGGTGGTTAGAGAACTTTCTCTGAGACCTGAGCTGAGACTGGAAGGATAGAATTAAAGATGTTTCACCTTTTCTTTTCTTTCTTTTTTTTTTTTTTTGAGACAGTGTCTGTCTCTGTCATCTGGGCTAGAGTGCCATGGCATCAGCCTAACTCACAGCAACCTCCCACTCCTGGACTCAAGTGATCCTTCTGCCTCAGCTTCCCGAGTAGCTGGAACTACAGGTGTGCATCACCACGCCCAGTTAATTTTTTCTGTTTTTAGTAGAAACTGGGTCTTGCTCTTGCTCAGGCTGGTCTTGAACTCCTGACTTCAAGGGATCCTCTGACCTCAGCCTCCCAGAGTACAAGGATTACAGGCATGAGCCATCATGCTTGGCTGATGTCTAACCTTTTCTAAGAAACTTTGATGTTTGGATTCCTATTGCTAATTAGTTTTTTTTTTTAATCAAGTCTGTATAACAGTAATTCTCAAAGTGTAGTCTGCAAATCAGCAGAATCAAAATCACCTGGGAACTTGTTGGAAATTCAAATTCTCGAGCACTACCTCAGACCTACTGAGACAAACTAAATCAAGCCCATCACGTGATTTTGATGCATGCTAAAGTTTGATAACCTCTGCCATATAAGCACAATAATTAGAATATAGGTTTAGAGTTAAATCTGTGAGTTTAAATGTTGGCTTTTATATTTACCATTGGTGTGATTACGAGCCAGTGATTTTACCTTTCCTGGTTGTCTGCGGATAACAGTATTTACTTTGTAGAGTCAGAGTTGTGAAACTTAAGTGACATGGTGTGGTGTATGCCTGTCACAGTGTGTGACACAGAATAGGCATTTTATAAAGTCTTTTAGCGGAGACTTGGCTAGAACCATCCTTAAATTAATCTACCCTGGGAAAAATTCATCAAGCATGTGTGGAAGATGACCTACTCTGCGCTGGGCACTCCGCTTGGATGCTGTGGTGCCTTTATTCAGGGGAGAGCACAGATGGTAAGGAGATACGTGTGGGTTCTAGTCTTGGGAGTGGCTTATTTTACTTACTGGGTAGACAAGTACTTAAGGAAGTAACCATCTAAGATAAGAAATGATTAGGTGCATAATCAGGTGTTTAATAATTTATGCTGCCAAAATAGTAAATATTGCAGAAGCTGAGGAAGGAGACCAGTCAGAGTGGGCTGACGTCAGAGATGGATTCCTGGAAGAGGCAGATGGGATGCTATAAGCTGTTGTGTGTCACTTAAATCTAATTTCTCAGGAGCATTTTTCTTTATTTACAAAGTTCATTTAAAAAAAAAATTATGAACCTTGTTAAAAAATGTAGATAATTCAGAAAATAAGGCCAAAAAATTACCAATAATCCTACAACTCAAAGACTCTTGGCTAGATATTTGGGTAGGTTAACTGTTAGTCTTGTTTTAAAACATTCAAAAAATAATAATTAGCATTGCAGTGTGATAAATCTTTATATTCTATTTTGAGTTAATTCTTCATAATACAATGATATTAGTATTTCCTTATGTTATTACAGACCTAATTTTAATGGTGATGTAAATAAATACTATGTTACTTGCTTATTATTAACTAATATTTCCCTTCTAATTTTTGAAATGGTGCTTGAAGTAAACATTAAAAAATCCCTTACATTTCACATGATTTCCTTGGGATAGATTTTGAGATGTGAAATTACTAGTGTGTAGAGTGTGGACATTCATAATGCTTTTGATACATGTTATGAAATTATTTACCAAAAGGAGCATTTGAATTTTTGCTCACTTTCTTCCTTTATTCCTGTTTTCATTCATTCAGTATGTATGTGCTAGGCCTTATTCCAGATGCTGGGGATATAGCAGTGAGCAAAACAGGCAAAAATCCCTGCCTTCGTAAAGCATATATTCTAGTAGGGAAAATAAGTAAGTACAGGTTGAGCATCCCTAATATGAAAATCTGATATCCAAAGTGCTCGAAAATCTTAAAACTTTCTGAGTGCCAATGTGATGCTACAAATTACTCTGAACACATTATTTTTTCATTATATTAATGATATCTCATATTTTTTATTCTTAGGTACTTATGTGTGAATAAGTATAAATGCTTATCAGGAGCTTATAAATTCAGAGTGAGGAATGATGGTGATACCAGACAACCACAGATTGTCCATATGATGGCTAAGACAGTGACACCTTTGCTTTCTCATGGTTCAGTGTATACAAATGTTGTTTTGTGCACAAAATTATTGAAAATATTGTATAAAATTACCTTCAGGCTATGTGTATAAGGTATATGTGAAGCATAAATGAATTTTATGTTTAGACTTGGGTCCCACCCTCAAGATATCTCATTATGTAGATGAAATATTCCAAAATTGAAAAAAATCTAAAATCCGAAACACTTCTGGTCCAAAGCATTTTGGAAAAAGGAAACTCACCTTGTATATAATATTTTGGATGGTAAAATGCTCTAAGGAGAAAAATAACATAGGAAAAGGGAATAAGGAATGGTGAGGATAAGGAAATTATAATTTTAAATAAGGTTATTGTAAAAGACCACATTGGGAAACTAACTTGTGAATTAAGAGCTGACAGCAACATGACTCATTCCTTGATATTTATTGGACAGAGTGAACATCAAGGGCACAGGCCATGAAGTTGAAGCATGACATGCATGTTTGCGGAACAGCAGGTAGACCAGTGAGGTTGGAATAGAGTTGGGAGAGGAGAATATAGTAGGAAGTGAGATCAGAGAGTCACTGGTGAAGGGAGAACATTTTAGAGGAGACCCTGACTTGAATTTTCCAGGATTCTTGTGGCTGCTATTTTGACAACATACTATAAGGAATTGGAGACGGAAGCAGGGAAACCTGTTAGGAGACTATTTTAGTAATCAAGGTAGAAATGATGGTGGCTTAGACCAGGGTGGTAGTGGTGGAGATGGAGAGAAATGGTCAGAATTTGAATGTATTTTGAAGATTTAGTTGACAGGATTGGCTGAAACCTTGGATCTGAGATGTGAGAGAAAGATCAGGAGTTCAGTTTTGGACATGTTAAATTTGAGATATCAAGCAGAGATGTTGGGCAGACAGCTAGATAAATGAGGAATTGGAAGAGATCTGAGCTGGATAAATACGTTTAAAGTTGACAGTGCATATTGGTATTTGAAGTGAGGAGACTGAAAAAGACCAGCAAAAGAGGGCTTTGAGAAAGAAATGCAAGCAAGTCCAAATACCAAACTTTGGGGCCCTTCAATAGGTAGAGATCATCAAGAGCTTGAGGAGAAGGCAGGGAGGCAGGAGAGTGGGCTGCTCTGGAAGCCACTTGAAGAAAGAAAGTGATACAAGGAGGTGGAAGCAATCATGGGTATAAAATGGGGCTCATAGGTCAAGACTAAGGATTGATAATTGATGTTATCAGTAAAAGAAGGCCATTGGTGTGGCCGTTGGTACAAGAGTAGTTTCAGAGACAAGCTTGACTACCGTGAGTCGAAGAGAGTGGGAGGAGACGAATTGGTGACTGAGTATAGACATTCTTTCAAAGAATTTGACTATAAAGAGAATGAGAGAAGTGGGGTGGTGGCTGTTGAGGAGTGTGCTTAACTTTTCTCCCTGCCTTTTTAAAAAATGACATCATGTTACAGTGGGCTTGACCTTTTAAAAAAATTTGCAGAAATAGCAGTGTGTTTGTATGCTGATGGGAAAGATCCAACAGAGAGACAAAATCAACACAACGGGAGAATTGGTGGAGCTGTGTCTGAGTTGGTGAGGAGTATGGGATCCTCCTTTACAAGCGGACAAGGGGTCTTTTCAACAGGCACCTGTCATAGGATGAAGGCAGAGTCTATGGGGCAGAGGAGGTGGGTGCGTAGAGGTGGTAGGATTCTCTTCTGATCTCTTCTCTCAGTGAAGTGGCAAATTAGGTAATTAGTAGCAATTGAGGATGGAGAAGGTTGGAGGTTTGAGGAGAGAGAGTGAATAAATGAAGGAAAATGTGGTATAATTACTGAGTCATATAAAGCTCACTTGCAGTTAATAATCATGAATTTAAAGTGACATTTGTCAGCATAGTTGTGTTTTTCTCCAGCCACAGTCAGCTACAGGGGTGCAGGTAGATAGTTGAATTTAACAAGGATTGGGGTTTTGCCAAGTGAGGGTGACAAAGGGAGGCCCAAGGGAGTTGAGGATGTGTGTGAAGAAGCAGCTGTAATAGAATTTAAGCTGTATAAGGAGGATAGTGTAGACCTGATGCAGATGAAGGGCAGTGAAAAGATTGACAGAGTGTACATCCCTGTGGGGTAGAAGAAAGTAGAGTACTACAGAGAATGAACTAGAAAGAGTAGAGGTGGGTCATACTTGGAGACCAAGATGCTTTCAATTTGTGATTACTGAAGGGGTTTCAGTTATTGAACATGGTAGAGTTTAGGGTGTGACCGTGGGAGTGAGTAGCTGAGGTTGGGTAGAGGGCAAGATTGTTGGGGGAAAGAGATCAAGGAATCAAGAGTTCAGGGATTTGGACGGATCATCTCTGTGTGAATAGTAGAATTGACAGGTCTGTGGTGGGAGCAATGTCAGAGTGAGTGACCGTGCACTATGAGCCACAAATTCAAGGGACGAGAAGTAACGCTGGGATTAGAAGATGGGAGTATAGTCTGGTAACCTGAGGTCAAACTCTGGGATTTTGGGGAATAAGGAGGGAAAAAGATCTGGCAGTGGCAACAAGGAGCAGAAGCCACTTATACCACCTCTGGGCGAGTGGGAGGAGGGATGGAGAAGAAACATCCACCATTGGAGGACCCCAGAGGAAGCCAACTTTTGGTTGGGGTAAGAACGTTAAGGGAACTCGAAGAGAATGAGAATTTTGCTGCTGGCTGGCTATGAGAGCCAAAAGCAAGTAAGAGTTTCATGAATTGGGGAGCAATGCATGTGAGTGTGACAGTTTTGCTGTTCCTTTGGCAGACTCATTTAAAATTCATCACACTTTTGATGGAGGACACAGTCGTCCTTTAAAATGTTTTAAAAGTGCCAGTGTGGCTGTGACTGACTGTTAATTCAGATAAGAATATACAATTGACCACATTTATAAATTGTGATGCCTAAATACATCTTTTGAAAGGGTCTGATTTAGTTAGTGGGAAGAAGAGAAGATGAGCTGAGCATGTCAAGTTTTGTGGGAAACTGAATTGATTAGGCTGACTGGGTTTAGGGATTCATATTTAAGAGATAGAGATTAAACTGGGTGGGTTAATCTTTAGTGACTAGCCTAAGGATCCTAGGCTGTTATAATAGCTTTGTAACATAAAAGTCTTGAAACATTAAAAGTGGCATAGGTCCTCAAAAAAAAAAAATTAACATAGAATACCAGATGATCCAACAGTTTGACTTGTGGATATATACCCAAAAGAAGTAAAAGCAGAGACTTGGACAGATATTTGTGTACTCATGTTCATAATAGCTTTATTCAAAATAGCCAAAATGTGGAAGTAACCCAAGAGCCCATTGATGGAATAATGGATAAACAATGTGGTGTACACATACAATGGGATATTATTCATCTGTAAAAAGGAAATTCTGATGCATGCTACATCATGAATAACCTTCAAGACATTATGCTAATTGAAAGGAGCTAGTCATGAAAGGACTAATATTGTATGATTCCACTTATATAAAGTACCTACAGTCGTCAATTTAATAAAAACAGAAAATAGAATGGTGGATGCTAGGGGCTGGGGGAAGGAGATAATGAAAAGTTGGTGTTTAATGGGTTCAGAGTTTCAGCTGGGGAAGATGAAAAATTTCTGGAAATGGAAGGTGGTTGTGGAACAACCACATGAATACACTTAATGCTGCAGCACTACACACTTAGAGGGTCAAAATAGTAAATTTTATGTATATTTCATCACAATTTAAAAAAGTGGTGTCGATTAGGTGCTGTTTCTCCAATGGTACATGTAAGGGCTAGGCACAGTGGCTTGTTCCCCGTGGGGGAGAGGCACAGTTTTGGTAAAAGGAAGTCTTCTGGTTAACAGGCTTAGTGTGTTTTCCCTGCAGAGGTGCCAGCTTTATCTGTCCTGTATGCACTAGTTTGCTCTTAGCATTGGGGTTCTCAGTATGGTTTAGAGGTATTTGGAAACACATTTTTGTAAGTAGGAAAACATTTTCTCTGTTTTTATTCACTGTTTCGTAAATGATTTTTTTCATAGATGATGCAAGGGTAGTCTCTAGCTTTCAAAATTATTCTGTTTTTAATATGAATTTGTTAAATATTGTATTTACTAGTTGAACTGAGTGCTAGTTACTTTGGAGCCATTTTATTTATATCCTGAACTTGGCAAAGGAACATAAATAAAGAAATTGGAAAGCTCTCATTCATAATCTGCTAAGGCCTGTTTTACGACAGCATGTTTTAGTTATTTGTCCAGATGTATTCTTATTGTTGAGTCACAATAATGACTAGAAGACAGATCAACAGGAGGATGTAAATAAATAAAGCCAAAAGGGAAAGCCAGGGTTGGTTTCTTTGGAGTCTAATGGATCCAGGCTGAAATCCCAGCTTTGTTACTTAGCTCTGTGAATTTGTTTATAGGGAATCTCACTTTTCTTATTTATAAAATAGGGATACATCTACTTACCTAGCAGGGTTGTTAGGATTAAATAAGATAATAAATTAAGCCACTTATGACAATGATTGGCATACCCAGGTATTGAATAAGTGGTGACTGGTAGTATTACAATTGTTACTACAAAAAATGTTTAGTGGGTCTTTATTTCTGAAATCTCATATGCAAACTTAGAAAGCAAAGGAATTAGCAGAAAGGTCCTTCAATTTATATAGATTTACCTCAGGGTTTCTGTAAAATCTGGGAGAGTCCCTAGTGTATTTGATGTTTACAGATCATTAGCAAAACAGATGCCAGGAGGCAAATAAACTGTAGCTTAAGGATTTTGGAACCACTGACAATGTAGAGAAAATTGGTTTCTGATAAAGTTATAACATTTCTAAGTAAGCAATAGAAGGCAATGGGAAAGTTTTAATTGGGTTTATAAAAGTTTATTTCAGGAACACATGTATTTCCAATTTGAGGCACACCTATACATCTGTAGCCATCTAATTTATAGTGCTTGCTTATTTCTCCATTGGGGTTAATAATATAACAACAACTAATATTTATTGTGTGCTTACTACATGCCAATGTGATCTTTAGGAAGCTTATAGCATTCAAAGGCTCGTTTTCAATTGTATGTTTTAAAATTGGCCTTTCATCTACTTGGAGAGACACAGGGTATTTAATGGGTTTATTTTGTTCTATTATGTCCAAAATATTTGTTGGGTATTGATAACAGACAAGACATTTTGTAGGAGACAAAACTAAAACATGAGACTTGGCATCACGAAATACCTATTCACTGTATCCTGTTCAGAAGGGGGCATGTTGTGTCATGAGATGAGCCTTGATCTAGTCCTGGACTCTACCCCTGGCTCTGTCACTTCTTCATTGGAAGCTTTTTCTGTCCCCCTTAGGACAAAGCCAGATGCCCCTGTGCTAATCCCTGGCATAGCACTTACCAAGCCCCCATGGTAACTGCTTATTTAATTCTCTGTGTTCTCCATTAGGGTTAGTTATACTGTGAACTTCTGGAGGGTGGGGACCGTGGCTTATTCATCAATGGGGCCAGCCCCATCAGAGCATTCGTACCATGAATGAATGCTAATTTTCTAACTTTGGAAGTGATAACCTATTGCTTTCTTTAACCATGATAAAATTGATAGTCCCAATAGCATAGCTTTGTCATGAAGGTAAAATCAGAAATTTTATGTAAAATGTCTATCACAGTGCCTGGCAAATAGTGAGTATTCCATCAGTAGTTTTTATATTTGTGTAAATAATTATCTCTTTTCACCAAATTTGACAGATGTGATATATCTATTTGTGAAAGCCATATGCAGTGATGTCACGTTTGTAGTACATAAAGGGCACAGCTGTCATTTAGGCTAAGTCTAAATTAATTATTCACATTGGCATAAAAATGTGACACTTAAGATTACTCATTCAAAAAGGTGGGATAAATGAACCTAACTCATAGAAAAATTACATAGAAGCCTGAGATTATAATCATTAAAAAAACTTCACCTATATATTTGTTATCTATCAATTTGATAGATTTTAGGAATTAGTTCCAAACTTTGAACTAATTAAAAAAAAACCCAAATAGTTAAATAATAATTAAAGTTGAAAACTAAGATATTCACTGGGGAAAAAGGTAAGTGTAAATAAGCATATTCTTCTGACCTTTTTTTCCCCTCTAGCTTGCCCTACCCTTGCTTTTCCATTTTAAAGCTGCCATTATAATTTCACTTATGTTTGATTTTTGGAATTTATGTGGCATAAGTTTGCTTTAGGATCAGACTGCTATTCCTTTTGTAGATGAAGTTAGTTATGAAAAAGATTTCAAATTATCGGTAAGTAGTGGCATTTGCTGGTTAAAATCTATCAGCATTCTCTAGTAAGAAAGATGAGACTCCCTAGATTTCACTGTGTAATGTCAATGGACTCATTATTTGTAGAACAGCTGATGCATTTAGGACTTGTTGATTCACTTAATTGGTAACTGTACTACATTCATAACTTCAACAACTGAAAACAATAGGTCAATGTCTGCTGTTTATGCATAAATAGTCACATCGGAGGAGGATATGTCTGAAAGGCAGAGTATGTTAGTCTGAGAAGGAATGTGGCATATGCCTGGCTCCATGGCTTGCCATCCTGAGGTGGGTTTTGCTGTCCTTCCTTGAGTAATGCTATTTGTTTTGTTACAGGTGTTGATGGTCAGCTGTTCCTATGTTACCAGACTGGCTGCTTGAAATTGTATTTGATTATATTTTAAATGCCAGTATTGAGGGAAAACACTAGAATAGATTCATGGTTAAAAATTGTGATGACTCAAAGATTTTCTGTCTTACAGTCGGAAGACTGAGAACAAAAAGTTAATACCTGGAATAGATTATTTTTTTTAAAGTAACAAATTTTATTTGTACATGGAAACCATATAAATGATTTTTCCTCCCAATTTGTGAATTAGAGTCCTTTGAAATTTTAGGGTCAAATCTGCATTTTAGAATCAGTAATTTTTTTTGAAAGGAGTAATCTTTTATTTAAAAAAAATTTAAAAGGAAAGACAACATAAACCTTTTTGTTTCGTTGTCAAGGCAAAGGAAAACATGTTGGTAATTTTTTTTAAACTATGTAAAACATTTGAAACATTCCTTTCAAAAATATATTTTTAATAAGTAAATTTTAACTATCATAAATGGAATAATTTACTAGAATAATTATGTTTAGTTAAATTGCTAAACTAATGATTCAGGTATTTTATAATATAAAGTAAATGAAGCTGAATTTTTGTAGCTTTAATAGGTTTGATAGTATCATTGAAGCTTTTTATTTAGCTTAGTCCAGTTTGCAATCATACTATCAAGAAACTTTAATTCTGCATTATGCAAAAAAAATTAACTTTTCTTCTTGAAGATTAAAAGAAACCTTATTTCTGAGTGTGTTTTGGGAAAGACTGAGTTTGTCCTCAAAATGTACAACTTGTTAGACTATTTTCTGGGAGTCTACATGTTTAGTGTGCAAAATTTGAAAACATCATTAGTGAAAGAGCAGTGTAGTGGACTATTATCCCATTTGTAGCATATTCCCATCTTCTCATCTGGAAAATTAAATCTGATTACAGCTTGGATTAACATTTATGGTTGTGGGGAGAAGAAGATAGTATCTTAAACTCCATGAAATTAAACAATGAGATTATATCGTTTATAGCTAATGTTAAAGTCCCGCTTTTTAAAGGGCTGATTTTGTAATTGTAAGCTTTAAATTTGTTTAATATTTTATCTCTTATTGACTGAAATATCCTAGAGATAATGATTGGATGAATTCAGTAGGCATTAAATGTAATGTTTTCTGCCTTGATACCTAGCATTTTAAAAGTGAAAGCAGTGTAGATTCCCGTGTTAACTGCTACATTTGCAGTTTCTCTTAAATTACCTAAAAGAGCTCCAGATATAGAAGATAATGACATTTGGTTAGTACGCACGCAGTTGTTATGCGTTTCATGCAAAATGAAGTCAGTGTATTTTTTAATAATCAGTTTAAAAATATGTCATACTTTGACTCCTCAAATGGAGTCATTGGTGTGACAAGGAAACAGGAAAATAATTTGGTAAGATTGTGTGTGTGTGTGTGTGTGTGTGTACACACATACTAGTTACTGATGTACAAATGAGCCCTCATACATAACCACAGTACTTTTATGAAGTATTTTGCATTTCTGTTGTAAAAGATCTGTCTACCACGTTTTCTAGGAACTTTAAGCCTAAGGCAGAACTCAAGGTTTTTGGAGCCTGTGTAAAATAATTTATAGCACCTTTCCACTAAGTCTTGCCCACACTCTTATTCTATTAATTAAACATCCTGTGGCAATCTGGTATATCTTAAAGATTTAAAAATATGTATAGTAGAAGACTAGAAAATATAGACTATTGAGATTGAAGAAAATTAGCCTTTCTTTAAAAAAAGAAAAAAGTAAGACATGTTTGTTTTGGAGATCAGTTTTTTCCTGCTGTGGAGACATAGCCTTTTAAATATGGTCATGTTCTGTGCCCGGATGAGAATGTGTTGTTGGGGGTCCTGTACTGGGAAATGTTTGTTTTAAATACAGAAATGCTTCTTGTGGTCTTCAGAGAAAGTGGCGCACGCATGTTTCTGTGCAGACAGCCTCTTGGAGAGCCATGGTGCTGGGACGTCACATTGACATGATGTGAAACCTCATTTGAGAACTAACTGCCTCTTTTAGGCCTATTCGGTTGGTTAAAAGATATGTGGACTCTTTCGAACTATGCATATTGTTGGCAAGATATTTGAAATACAATTGTTTTTGTTAAAATATTTTCCTGGGAGATGATGAAATTGATTTTTCAGTTTGTAAGGCTCTATTTCTTAAATCAGGAGAAAGTTGCTGAAAGAGGAGGATAAGAAAAAAAGAGTGTGCTATGTACCACTGTATTATGCTCTTAATTTTCTGTCAGAGGGACAATTCTTAGTGAAAAAGCTTGACATATGCCGATAACTCTATTCTGACTGCCAATTGCCTAAGCAAATTATGTTACTTTTTTCCATGGTAGTACTCTTATCTGCAGATTTTTTTGTGTTGAAAGTTAGCTGTTTGGTGACACTGCATTTGGTGGGGAGCTTATGAATGTGAGAAGGTGTTTTGGAACATTAGCAATTATAGCACTGGATGGTGGATAATGAAATAGATATATAAATATTAGACCGATGCACAGTTTTCCAGTGTATGTTATTTTCCATATAAAGATATAGAACATTTCATAAAATGTTCCCAGACCATTTAAAACTCAAAGAAATGCAGCTGACGCAATGAAATACATAGAGTACTTGTAAAAACATACAGACACGCAAGTGGATTGCTGCCAGACAGAAAATTTAAAGGCGGTTTGCTTAACTGCAGGGTGCTAGATTTTGTACGTGTGCCATGCTGAAACTGTTAGTAAGGCGT
Source organism: Avahi laniger (assembly GCA_963575035.1). NCBI lineage: Eukaryota > Metazoa > Chordata > Mammalia > Primates > Indriidae > Avahi > Avahi laniger. Next base: position 7,773 of record CAUYSK010039531.1, on the reverse strand, counting down.
GTGTTGTGTTGCTTGAGAAAAGCAGATTGTATTTGGACCTTTTTAACTCAGATGTTTCCAATGTCGATATTTTGGTGACATTATGGCATGGTGATTGACTCAATGTGAAAAAAAAAAAGATTTCAACCTCCTGTATAAAATAGACAGTTTAAGAAAATTCAAACAAATTATTTGCAGTTTTTGTGTTAATTTTTATAAAATGGCTTTCGTAGTTTTTGACTATCAGACTGGATCTTTGAGCTAATTGAGTGGAACTTTATAGGTTGGACTTTGGTTTTAAAAAGCGTTGCTTTTTTCTTTTTCTTTTTTTTTTTTAAGTACCGTATTGCTTTAAAGAATGTTAAGGACCCATGAAGTTTATGTTTTGTAAACATCAGGGGCCTTAACGAAAAGCAATTAAAAGTTTTATGCTTGAATCATAGTAAATCATAATACGTGTATTATCTTGGAACAGTATTCTGTTAAAATCTGGGAATCTCATTTTAAGGATAGCCTAAGGACAGTTGAAGGATTTAACTGGTGGTGTTTAAGTTGCCTACCATACAGGCAGTGTTTAAGATAATACGGTTTTGAATGGCCTCCATCTTGGAATACCATGGTCATCTTTACCTTTAGTGTGTTAAGATAGGTTGATTTTTTTTTCCATCCATTTTTCTTCTCTTTTTCAGTTTTATTGTATTGTATATATGAATGAAATATATTTTTAAAATATATTTTCTCATTATAATATGATTTCTTAATGTAATAAACTAAAGAGATTTAAGAACCTTCTCTCACCTATATATAAGAAACTTATTTTTTTAAATTGAAGAACATACTACACATTTTGGTTTCAGACCCTTATCCCTTCACAAAACGGCAATGGAAAAATAGTCTTTGATTTTATTTTCATCAGTGTGATGCTTCCCAAGAAACACAAAATATTGCATGAAGGAGAGCATGATATTAAAGATTTATATGTGAGTTATTTCTGTATGAAGTTTTCTAGTTGAAGAATAAGTGTTTAACCACGTGTCAATTGGAAGAAAAAGTTAAATAAGCCTTAGGTGATTTTGTGGCTTTCCCAACCTCTGTTTTTTTATGTTCCTCAGTGGCTTAGAGTTGCATTTTTTTGGTCTCTGGGCCAAATTTTAAGTTACTTCTATATGTTTTAGGAATTACAGCCATTGCCCTCTTTTCCCGGCTTCCTTACTCCCCTTCCTTCACTCCCCCTTCACCCTCCGGACCCCATTGCATACTTTAGAGGTTTGTTGGGCAACAGGCTGCCCCCCCTTTGTATCCTGCTGACAAATTCTTCTCTGTAGACCTAGTACTTTTCCTGCCTCACTGTTGGCACCCTCTGGCCTCTGTCTCACCAGGTCTGAGTCCTTGTGTGGTTTTAGCCCTCGGGCCAAATACAGGCAGCAGCTTCTTCCTTTGACCCACTAGGCAGCCCTGAATTGGTACTGCGGGACATTACTCCAGAATTCCACTAGTCACAGTCTTAGACACATCACTGGTCCCTTCCCAGTAGCTGAAGATGAGGGTAAAGAAATTGATCCTCAGTTTTTAAGCCAACCAGAAGACACCTCCAGAGCTAAACTGGTTTGCATAGTTTCACCGTTTTTGCACCACCCATTTTGGGAAGCGCTACTTTTGGTGTGACCTTTTGAATATCCCTGCTTTTGCTGGCTAGCCTTGGGTTTTAATGAGTAACATCAATGGGCTTTAATGACTTGAAAACTGGTATTTCTAGGATTTAAATGTAGTATGTGAACAGGCCCTTAGTGTTTTCTCTTGATTCTTCACGAAAGAACAATGAACTGCATTTCTGCATTGTGATTTGGAGAGTTTTATCTTTTACATGGATTCACTTGCACAGAAAAGTAAATTAGTGTTTTAGTGTGGTTTTTAAAGATAGCTATGAAAAGTGAATAGTATATATCGTGATCACCGTTAGAGGGGAGACCCTCACATACTGTGCTTTTCCATAAGCCTTTTGAATTGATATATGATTTCTCAAATAGATATATTATTCTGATCACTCCCCTTAATGTGTCTCTGAGGAATCAAATCTTTTTCTTATTAGAAAAGGTTGAATGTTTTTGTAATCAATAGTAAGTGAAGTGTTAATAGCTTTTAATTAGTTCACTTCTGTATTGACTTAGAGAAGATGGCATTGGATTATCTTGCAATTATAATTGAAGAATAAAGTGGTCCCTTTAGTAATTCCATTTTAAATAGATGGTCATGAAAGGTATTTTCACCTTTGTATTTTTATAGTTTCTGAGCAAGTCTAAATATATCAGATGGAACATAATTTCTCATATATTTTGTTTACACTGACAAGCCCAAAGCATTGATTGTTTTGAAGAAAACTTTTATCTGCATTTTCAAAGAATTCATAAGCATATGAGGAAGGATATATTTTATTTGTAAAAGCGGTGAGTTTTGCATTTGTTCCTTGAAAGAATTCTTCCCTCACTCCCCCTCTCTCCCCAGTGTGAAACTGGTGCTTAAGGTGGTTTATCAAGCACACATCTGCAACTATGAAAAGGAGGTTTTGATTAGAGAAGAAAAGTCAAGCAGGTTTAAGACTCATTTTCTCCGGAAAAATATATTGAAGGCAATTTGCAGCTGGCAAGATTTTTGCATTAGGTAATAGTCCAAAGTTAACAGTAGCATCAGGTCTTTAAAATTTTTCTTTTTTATATTTCTGGAGGAGGGTAATGGGAGTGCCTTGCCGAGTCCTTCCTTGTGCTCATCAACATAGCAGCCTCAGCTGCCCCCCTTGGATCCCCTGCCAGGGCTGCTATCATCTTCTGATCAAATATTAATGTGTGATCCTCTGCTTGCTCACTAATCCAAAGCCAATTAATATTATCTGTCAATTATTTACAGATCCTGAGGTGCAGAGGCAATTCCCGGAGGACTACAGTGACCAGGTTCGGAATGCGTAATTAATTTTTTACATGACAAAATTTATTTCAGAGTTGTTCAACATATTATTACTGTTCTTTTTACTGAAAGAGATAAATGAATTTTTAGAAGGGAAGAAAAGCAGTAATTAGGAACCAAAGACAAAAAGTAAAACACACTGAATTAGGATTGAAAATATTGGTGCTAGATTTGGGATGTTACCTTATGGGTAAATGCACAGAGAGTAAGGAAGAAAACCTGTCACAAATTTTACTTCTTACTTTGAGGTGTGTTACAGTCTGCAGTTCATTAGGAAATCCTTTCTGGATTGCCTGTAAACTTTTAATTTTTTTTTAATGCTATTTAAGCAGTCAAGAAGCAGTGTAATAAAAAAAGGAAGGAGGAGGGAAGTTTATAACATTTCCAGGAATTCGAAATAGATAATGACCTATGTGTATGGTAATACTGAAAGGGGAAGATACAGATGCAGGGATGGTCTTTAGGGTGAGAGTGGTTCTGATGACGGTAGTGAAAATTGAGGTTGGCAACTCAAATTTCAGGCATTCTACAAGCATAGGATGGAATGGAAGGAAATATTTTACTCACAAAATAGTGCTGAAGTTCTGATGTTGCTCTACTCTTTATAATTAGTTCTAGGTTATACATTCAGAATTCCAGTTTCTATCTTAAGAGATATTGGAGATGTTTTGTAGCTTTTTTTGGGCACCTTACATTTTTAGTTCAAATACGTAATTTGGTGTACTTTTTAAAGCAATTTTGAAATAAAAACATTCTTGGTTACACTGAATAAGACAATTTTATAAAACCTTTCACATGTGGAATATTGTACACAAAAAAAGCATGTTTCTGAAGTACATCCATTTAATTTTTTCTGTTAAAAATCTTTGAATCAGGATAAATAAAATGGAATAGAAATACCCACTACAGTAGTAGTAACACCTTTCAATGTCGCCTCTTGTATAGAGAGTAAGGTATCTTATACATCTTTATGAATAAAGGGGACATAATGTGACCAGGAATGTAACTGGATAATCAGTATAATGAAATGTTTTGTAATGAAATTTTATGGTACAAGAACCCAAGAGAACTGATATGGTTTCCTTTGTGCCTGATCTCAAGACTTTTAAATAAGATTTTAAAAAATATTAGAATCTTTCTACTCTACCCCTTCAATTTCTACTAGGAGAGTTAAGTTTTTATTTTGCCTTAAATTACTACGGAATTGAACCCTTTGGATTTAAACTACGCAATCCACAGATTACAGGACCTTTTCGTTAATGATTTTTTTTCTTAAACAATAGCTATAGGGTAGAAGATCTTAAAGTATTGTTTAGAATACACTGAAGGTTATTGCTTTTAACAAAATTATTGTTCTAAAATCTTGTGTCTAGGTAAATAACCTTTGTGGTCCCATGATCTGAATTACCCAGTGAGAAAAAATTCTATGGGGAGAAAACTTAAGATGGCATTGTTACCATCTGGGTCTATTCCTTTAAACATAGTTTCTTACTATATCTGAAAGTTTTTGAACAACATGATTTCTTTTTTATGGTAACTTTTAAAAACTGGATGAGTAATATGTTCATGACAAAAAATGTAGAAAATATAGATAAAGCAAGAATAAATTTTAAAAAATGAAAAGAAAGAAAATACAAATCATCTGTTATTTTACTACTCAGAGATAATCACTATAACAATTTGGTGTTTATCTTTCCATGTTTATTTCTCTGAGTGCACATGTAAGTCTGAGGAGAGTATATATGTATGTGTATGTATGCATACATGTACTGTACATGCATATGTGTGTACAGAGAGAAATATAGACTATAATCAATTCCATCATTGCATATGGAGCTGGTTTACTGGTAGATATTATGTTATGAACTTCCCTTTAGTTTGGATGGCTTTACAGGTATTTCAAGTATTGAAACTGGGATAATTAAAATGGTAATATCAGTAAGATAACTTTAGTTATTTTAAAGGTGCACATAGGATAGTGGTATTTGTTTTCTTTGTTTAGTCAGAGACATAGTTTTGAAATTTGGTGAATGATATTCAAGAGCTAAAGGTAGACTTATAAGACTGTGGGCATCTCTGCCTGATTTAACATCTCTTCTGACTTGACACAAATTATTTCCCTTTTTCACTTCATATAACTCAAGAAATGATTAATGAAGAAGCTACTTTATTTTTGGAGACATACCTCTAAATTCCCAGAAATTTATTTGAGAGTTGTATTTACTGGTAAAGAGAATGAAAACTGCATGTTTTTATTTATCTTTTTATCATTTAGGTTCTAATCTTAAATTTTTCTTCTTTGCATTTGTTAGATTAAACCAAATTATCTTTTCCTA
>CAUYSK010039529.1:0-17632 GCA_963575035.1 Avahi laniger | reverse complement strand
CACCATGCCCGGCTAATTTTTTCTATATATTTTTAGCTGTCCAATTAATTTCTTTCTATTTTTGGTAGAGACGGGGTCTCGCTCTTGCTCAGGCTGGTTTCGAACTCCTGAGCTCAAACAATCCACCCGCCTTGGCCTCCCAGAGTGCTAGGATTACAAGTGTGAGCCACCGCGCCCGGCCTTTCTTGTTTCTTTATGCACATACAGGTGTGTGTGTGTGTGTGTGTGTGTGTGTGTGTGTGTGTTCATAGTCATGTAATTATCTTCCATACACTTTGCTTTCATCCTATAAGCTGTACTGTTTGTATAAGGTTCCCACTCCTGTAAGGTAACCTAACATGTATACTGTGTGTGAATCTTGCTGTTTGTACTTAACAGTGCACCTTGGGGTTATTTTGGTAACTGGATACCTTTCTTAATTTCTTTTTTCTTTAGGGCTGCATAGTATTCTCTTGTATGAATGTGGTATGACGTCTGCTATCGATGGACGTTGATACTTTGCTTTTACAATGTTGTAGTGAATCATCTTGTACGTAATAAATTTACATATGTGCAAATATGTCTGTAGGATACATTATGAAGTAAGATTACTATTTTAAAGTGTGTACACATTTGGAATTATGATAGCTTTTGGCAAATCGACTTCCACTAGGTCTGTACTGATTTACTCTTCTACCAGCAATTGTATAAGATTGCCTCTATTCCCACAGCCTTGCTCGGTGATTGCATGATTAAACTTTTAGATGTCTCCGTCTTGAAGTTTTAACTTCATTTCTTTTATTATGAGTGTGGTGAGCATCTTTTCATATGTTAATGTGCCCCTTATATGTCTTTTTCTGTTAACTCTGCTCATCCTTCAGCTACTTTTCCCCTTGTTATTGGGCTGATGATTTAAATCAGACTAGTGAATTTAAAAATGAAATTTGTTTTGCATTTTTTGATGTTGAGGCAACTTATAAATAGGATTGTTTTATTTGGCTTTTTTTATTCAGGTTACTTACATTCAGCTAGAGAGTTAGTATGTACTCTACCAAATACAACTTGAGAATGAGAATTAGTACTCTTTAAAAAGCATGATGCCTATTTGTATGAATGTTTAACCAAAATTTTCCATGAAGGACCATTGTGTGATTTTTCTGAAGAGTTGACAATGGTAGCTTTTGAGAAAACTGTGGCTGCTTTTCAAACTAGTTGTAATTTCTGAATCTGAATTATCCAAATTTATGAATCAGTGACAAGTTGTTTGACTATTAATGCTAATCTTGTTACCTATATCACCTTCTAGACTGAGAGCAGGATTCTTTCATCTGTGTTACTGGTATCTGGTGCATGTGCTTTGCAAGTACTCAATAAACATTAGTTTTGAAAGAAGTGGGTAAGATACTGAATCTACATCCTGACGATCAATGAAATTGAATGGGGGGTGCTCAGGTAGAACATGTTGCTAGTGATTATAAAGCTCCAAATGGTGGTGGTAATTTATTGATCACACATTTTCGACAAATAATGGACTGCTGGGCTTCATGCTAGGTGGTGGTTTTATAGTAGTAAAGTCGTTTTGGGGCTGACACAAGTGTTGCATAAGGTCTCTGGAGCTGGATTCGAATTCTAGCTCTTCCATTTATTGGCCACATGGCTTTGACCAAGCCATTTATTTTCTTTTTACTTTCTTCATCCATAACATGGGAATAATTTTAGTTCCTTCCTTAAAGCGTTGTGAAGATTAAAGGAATTGCTACATTCAAAATTTCTAGAGCAGTGCTCAGCAAATAACTGATATTATCATTATGATTTCTGTTGTGATTATTACTACCATTAATATTGTTTTTAGTGAACAAATGGACATAGTCCCTTTCTTTGCAGAATCTCCATTTGATGACAGTGGCCTACCATTTATTACAAATTTGTTATGTGCCAGGCACTTTATGTCTAGCATCTCACTTAATCCTTAGGGCCACCCAGCAAGCACCTGTTATATCCCTATTTTGCTTATGAGGAAACTGAAACTCAGCAGGGCTAAATAACTTGTCCACAGTTGCATAGGTAATAAGAAGCAGAGCTGGACTTCTAATCCTGTTTTATTTGTTTCCCAGACTTGATCTCTAAACCACCATGCTATTTTATCCAAACATTAAGTAACTTCTCACAGAAAGAATGTAGCTCCAGCTCTGGCCGTTACACAAAACCAGCGCTCCACCTGAGAGAAGGAATCGGAATAAATGCAGTTCACCAGTCTTTCCGACGACTCAGCTCAGAGCCAGCAGGGTTTGGGATGTCTTTATCATCTCTATTAGAGTGTGCTGTTCAGTTGCCCAGTGGTACAAGGCTTATGTGCCTTGGGATTATGTGAAGAACATCCACAATGATTTATGCATGGACTCTGGTTGTTTAGCTCTCATTTCAGGAAAGGGCATCTATTTCTGGGATGGCCTTCATTGCTTGTAGAGAGGGCTTCACTTGGCATGGTTTTCTTTTTGACTTAATCCTTAATACGAGCAGCAGGAACTTGCTTTCAACAGATAAGATTGTTCGTACTTATCTCAATTGTTATTAAAATTGGACGGTATTGAAAATTACGCCCTAATTTTCAAAAACCGTCTCTCCAATATATGAAAAAATACATCTTATATTTTGATGAACCTTAAGAATTTTTTTGTTTCATTCTTATTTAGAGTTGTTAGAATAAAGAATTAATGGTTTATCTCACTAATATTAAGTCTAGTGTTAGGTTCTTAAAAACTGAACATCATCTGGAAAAAAATGAAAAATTTGACAACTGTGGCTCTTAGGTATGAGGGTCATAAAATGCAATGGGGAGTAATAAATAACCTGAGATAATTCTACATGTGCTCCCAGTTTCTTAAGGCTTATTTTGTAATGCTTTCCTCAGAATAAGCAGAAGCTGACATGAGGACACTTTTGGCTACAAGGAACTGAAACCCCTGGCTCACTGTTTCAACCAGGTTGGGGGCGGGGAGGAGGCAGTTATCTCACATAACAGGAAGGTCCAACACTGGACGGAATCACGTGTGCCCCAATCTGGGGGCTGATCCTCTTCTCTGTGATTCTCTTGCCAGTACTCTCTATTGTGGGTCAATGTGTCCTCAGGCTTTCTCCCTTCAGTGGATTGGAGATGGCAACAGCACTTCTAGGTGTTATGTATACAATGTTCAGAGACAACCATGGATCTTCGTCTTCCTTGTGGCTCTTGTTAGAGAGAGAAATCCTTTTCCAGGAGCCCAGCAGCAGATTTTCTGCATGTCTGGTTGGCGAGGGGAGGGAGACTACTCTGACTGCCCTGGACCAATAGCACCCACCCTTGTGGCCCATTCTGGAGCCAGCCTCTGTTGGCAAACGTGGAAGAGGGAGGAAAGCTGAACAAAATTTGGTTTCTGTTAAAAAGGAGAAAGGGTGGAGGGAATACATGCTCTCGATATAACCTGATCCTGCCTAAACTTGAACTAGCAAAGAATTTGCAGTTCATATCTTTTGTATGTGTGGGTTTAATTTAAACCAGATACTAGCTTACATCTTTATAGACATAGTTCTTTCTTACGGGGTCCTTTATCCCTTTAAAAATGAATAAACAAGTGATGTGATGTGTTATAAAGGTAACTAGGGTGGGTAGCATCGGATTATTTAAAAAAATAACCCTTGTTTATCTTTACCATGGTCCCTTTGGAATGTATTAGTACTTATTTGAATATGGAGTATTTTCTAGACCTTCTGGCACTTAAGAAAAATAAACCTGCAAGGGAAAAGACTTAACTTTCAGTCTTCTCTAAGTCTGCCTATTTTTTAAATTCCTTCTCCCTTTCCAGATATTTCTTCTCTTTTCCTCCCTTTCAACTCCTCCTACTCTACTTTCCCCTCCTGTCTTTTAAATGTCGAATATATTTGAAAAGCATCACTCCACTATTTCCAAAGTAGAGTTAGGTGGCTGCTGAATCATTCCTGTATCTGGGTCGCAGTATTTCTTTTTCTCACGCTTGATGCTTTAATGGTATCAAATAGTGGAATATGAAAAGACCTCCCCTTGGCCTGTAGGCTATTTCGGGAGATGAACCTAAGCAAGTGATTGTGGGTATCAGCAAGATGCTCTGTATATCCTCTACCCTGTCTGCTACCCAATAGCAGATGAAAACTAGTTTTGTCAGATCTGGAAAATGGCTGAATTAGACCTGTCCACACATTGCCAATATTATTTAAGTTTAATGGTTATTCGTTGCAGGGTTTTGTTTTTCTGAAAGTTCAAATGAAAGCGTCCCTCCATTCCTTTACTACCATTTTTGAAGTTTAGAAACGTATGCTTTTCTATTTTGTAAATCTTGGGTCCCTAAATAATGGATTGAACTCTGTTAGTAGAAATCAAAGCCCTCATATTCCTCATGATCCCAGAGGATGGGAGCCGCTCAGTAGGCAGTAGCACCCACCATGGTCTCTGCTTCAGGATTTTATTAACAGTAAGAGCTTACAGAGTAGATTATTTCAATATTTTAAGGACATTTCTGGACCCCAAAATTAGCATGAACCCTTTGGTTGGAGTTCTTTATAGGAATGTATAGAGTTGTATATCTATTTTGCTTTGCTTGCTGTAGTATTCTGATTAAGGGCCAGTGTTTTAAGTAGCATAATGTTATATGGTTGGTAGTTCAGGCTGGTGGTAGTGACAGTACCTTGGAATTTACCTTTTTTAAACATAGGGGAAAAAAGAATGGTTTTATGTAATACAGCTCCTTACCTAACCAGTACTGATCCTCTGTTGATGATGGTTTTCTGCTTGGTTGCATGTTAAATGACGCATGCTTTTTCTCATGGAGCTGTTATAATAATGAACATTTTTATCAACCCGGATGGAGCATGCCAACATGGTAATTGTCTCCAAACCACAGACTTGTCTAATGGGCTGGCTGTTCACAGCAGTGTTCTTTTTGGTCGATGATAAGTAGAAAGGTCTTAGTATGTTATATAACCATACTAATGATGGATTTTGGGTAATTGTAGTTAAAGATTAGTGCAATGAGCATTGCTAGATTTTGGAAAACTTGAGTTTTGATTTGGGGTTTGCCCATCTGTCATCAGGCAAATCTCCTAGTTTTTCTGAGCCTCAGTTTCCTTGTTGATAAAATACAATGAGAATATTAGAGTAGATGATTTAACAATATTCATTCAGTGTATATTTATTAGGTACCTCTTATGTGCCAGTCTAGATGCTGGAAACATAGCCGTATATAAAGGAAAGATCCCAGCCCTCATGGAGCTTTCATTTTAGTGGGAATGCTAGCATTCCAGTGCAGAAGTTTCCATTTTCATTGGCAATGGAGTTTAAAGCCGTACCCACATCTGAAACTCCGAGATTTACAGGCATGGTAATTATGGTGAGTGGATGTGCTATAATCATGTTTTCTTGATGGTGGTAATTTGTTCAAGAAACCATTTCATCAACAAAGAAGGTAGTGTTTAGTTTTGAGCTCTGTTGAGCTCTTGAAACTATTTTAAGGATATGCTTATTTATATATAATTATATCCACCCTTATTGTTGAGTATTCACAATCCAATTAGCCATTTCCCTTGTTTTCTGTTTTGTTGCCCATTTACATCGATCACCTCTGAGGTTTTCAACACTTAAAACTGTGAGTACAGTGAGGATTGATGAGGACTTTGTGAGGCTTAAACTGGGTGGTTTATCTGTGCTCTTTATTGCTGTATTTGGGCTTGGTCTTCAGTTTCTGTTACCAACTCTGTTGTAATTATATGGGCAAGTAATAACGTTCAAATATGATTTTCTTTGTGATGGGAATTGACCTGTAAATTTCTTACTTTGAGAGGTGGCAGGGTTAATTATAGTAAATCTCAGAATACATTCATGTTGCTCTATAGTCATTTTCACAAACTGGCATGAATCTTCTTTGAGGACTGGGCCAAGGCCTTTGTGGTTAGTAGGTCATTCATGCACAATGGAGCTGTGATTCTATTATGAAGTATGTGTGAGGAGAGGTATACAACTTTGTGGTCCTCTATCTACTGGCCTTGAACAAGTTACTTATCTTCCATATATTATTTGCACAATGAGGATAATACCTGCCTTTGTGAGATGTTTTGAGGAGTGGAAATTATGGGCAGTGTCTGACACAGTAAACATTGAGTAGTAGCTCTTATTAAAATGTAAACAACTATTAATGCTTTAAACATAATAGTGGAAACTTGAGCTTTATATTTCATCGCTTCTGAACTATTTTGGCCAAAAGTCATCTTCAGTGATTGGTCCCCAGACTGTTTCTCACAGCCAAAGTAATTAGAGACCTGCCTGTTTACCTTGGTTAACTTAGACAAGCATGGGACATTTGTGTTTTAATTTTACCAGGACATTTATTCGGTTCTCAAAATGTAATTAGATAGCATATGCTAGAAATCAACTTTGTTCATTTCATGATTAATGTAAATAATATCCTCCACTAAAATGGTACATGGTTAATGGTACATTAAAGGAAAAAAGGTTTTCTGTGCAACACGGAACCAGTTTAGGTGTCCTCAGGTTCTTATTGGAAGACGTGATTTTGAATTTCAGGTGCCTAAGTATGAGAAGTAACATTGGACATGTAGGTATGATAGTTAACGATTCCCTCTTGTGTAAAGTTGCTGTCAAGGACATTACTGTTCTCCAATCTTCCTGTCTCACTATATAGTTCTTCTGGCCCTCGTATCTTTTCCTCTGCCTGATCCTCACATATGGTAATAAGGCTTCTTTTCAGGGTCCTCTAAGCTTAAGCTACACTTTTTCTCGAGGAGATGCCAGCATCACCTGTGCTTTCAGCTATCACCCATATGATGACAATTCCCAAGCCGTATCTCTAGTGCATATCTAGCCTCCATTCAAAACTCGTGTGTCTCGTGGCCAAATGGATATTTCTACAAACTTGTCAATCGCAATGAATTCAAAAATTAAGTTAAATATCAACTAGTCCCATTTCTACTGGTGTGCCCCATTCCCATGGATGATTCTACCATCACGCCAGTCTGCAACTTGTCTTCGATTCGTTCTTCTCGTTGACTTTCTGTATTCAGTTTGAATACCAAGTTGTGTCCACGCTGCCTGTTTACCATCAGATTCATTTCTTGTCCTTTACCCAGTTGCTTCTGCCATTGTACAGACCAGCATCTTCTCATGTCTGGATTACTGTAACAATCTTCTGGATGTCTTTCTGTTTCAGTCTTTTCTCTCACCCTGTACTTTATGGTCAGGTTGGGCTATCTGAAATGGGAATCTGATTACATTGCTCCTCTACTTAAAGTAGTTAATATGGCTTCCCTTTGCCTTTAAAATAACCTCCTCATTGCCTTTAACATAACACACACAACTGGGGTGGGAGGCAATGGGGGCGGGCATGGTGATGCGTGCCTGTAGTCCCAGCTACTCGGGAGGCTAAGGCAGGAGGTTTGCTAGAGCCCAGGAGTTCAAGGCCAGCCTGGGCAACAGAGTGAGACCCTGTCTCTAAAATAAACCAAAGAAAACACACACAAAATCTTTTATGTTCTGGCTTTTGCCTCCTTCTCTTAGTATTAATTATTAATATTGCCAACTTGCCTTCCACCTCCCCTTCTATTTCCACACACAAGTCCCCACTTCACTTCTACAGTGAATCATTGTTCTGTACCTGTGGTTTCTTCTAGGAGGAATGCTCTCATGTTTCCACACCTCCTTGTACCTGGTACGTACCTGCCATCCTGACTACTTTGTCTGAATAATGAGTACTCATTATTTTAAAAGCACCTCAAATGTCAACTTCTGTAGAAAGGCTTGCCGGATGACCCTCCTCTCCTAATCTGGGTTAAGTATCAGTCCTGTGCTTTCTAAGCAACAGGCTCTTGACTTATCTGTGCTTATCTATCCCCCTCATTCCCTCAGCTTCTTGAAAGCAGCTTTATTCCCATGCCTACTTCTTGACACATTCTAGGAGCCATTAAATATAGGCTAATTGGTTGTTTTTGTGCTTGCATATTGGATGTGAATAACATGTTTAAGATTTTTTTTATTACTGAGATGTAATTCACATATCATAAAATTCACCCTTTTCAAGGATACAATCCAGTGGTTTTGAATATATCCATAAGGTTGTGCAACCCTCACCATACTCTAATTATGGATCATTTTTATCACTCTGAAAAGAAACCTGTACCTGTAAGTAGATACTCTCCATTCTCCTGTCCCCTCAGCCCCTGGCAGCCAATAATCTACTTCCAGTCTGTTTGGATTTGCCTATTCTGGACATTTAAATAAATGGAATCATACAACATGTGTCTGGCTTTTTTCACTTAGCATAATATTTTCGAGATTTGCCCATGTGATAGCATGTATCAGCACTTCATTCTTTTTGCTGACTGAATAATGTTCTATTGTATGAACATGACATATTATCCATTCATCAGTTGATAGACATTTGAGTTGTTTCCATTTGTTTTGGCTATCATGAATAATGCTGTTATGAACGTTCATGTACAAATTTTTGTGTGAACATATGTTTTCATTTATCTTGGCTATATACCGAGCATTAGGTTTGCTAGGTTGTATGACGACTCCATGTTTAACTTTTTGAGGAATTGCCAAACTGTTTTCCAAAGTGGCAGCACCATTTTATATTCTTACTAGCAATGTGGAGAGTTCCAAATTTCCCACATTCTCACCAATTCTTGTTACTATGTTTTTTTAATTTAAAAAAAACTTTTTTTTTTTTTTTTGAGAGATGAGATCTTGCTATGTTGCTCAGGCTGGTCTTGAACTCATAGCCTCAAGTGATCCTCCTGCTTCAATCTTCCAAAGTGCTAGCATTACAGACATGAGCCACCACACCTGGCCCCTATCTATCTTTTTGATTCTAGCCATCCTAGTGGTGTGAAGTGGTATCTCATAGTGGTTTTGATGTACATTTCCCTAATGACTAATGATGTTAAGCATCTTTCCATGTGCTTATTGGCCATTTATACATCTTCTTTGGAGAAATGTCTACTCAAATCCTTTGCCCAGTTTTAAATTGGGTTTTTATGTCTTTTTATTATTGAGTTATAAGAGTTCTTTATATATTTCAGATCAGTATCGAGACACTTGTATCAGGTATGTGATTTGCAGAAGATATGAATAATATTTAAAAAAGTATAGTACTGATACATGCTACAACATGGATGAACCTTGAAAACCTTATGCTAAGTGAAAATGTCATATGTGTTATATGATTCCATTTACTTGAAATGTCCAGAATAGGCAAATCCATACAGACTGAAAGTAGATTATTGGTTGCCGGAAGATGAGGGGAGGGAGGAATGAAGAGTGACTACTAATGGGTACAGCGTTTCTTTTTGGAATGATGAAAATACTCTAAAAATAGTGGTGATGATTGCATAACTTTTGGAATACCCAAAACTACTAACCGTACACTTTGAAAGAGTGAATTTTATGGTATTTGAATTATGTGTCAAAGCTTTAAAACATGTGTACTTTCTTATTTTGACCTAGTCAAGTTTGTATTTTAAAAGAGGCGGGGTTTGCCATGTTGCCTGGGCTGAAGTACAGTGCGAATACAGGTGTGATCATAGCACACTACAGCCTCCAACTCTTGTGCGCAAGTGATCCTTTCTCCTCAGCTTCCCAAGTAGCTGGGACTACAGGTGAATACTATCACGCCAGCCCTAAGTTTGTACCACTTTTGAAGATAGCTGGGATGTTACCTGTTGGCCATGGTGCAAGAACTTTGAGCATTTTTATCACTGGCAAGAGAAAAGAGAGTGAGTGTGATCTGCTATCTGTGCAGGCCCTGCCAATTCTTTATGTCAGTGGTACTTCCAGACTTTAAAAGTCCCTCTTTGCTTGTGTAAAATTTAGGCAACCAGTTATTTTCAGATTTAATTTAAATTTTGTTTCCATTAGTTCTGATAAGATCAATCATTGGATGTATTTTTTTCCACTCTATAATTTCTTCATTTGATTTGGATTAGGGTCCTTAGATATTTTTCTTATAATCATGTAGACAAAGAAAAGTGTAACTGAGATGGATGGGATGGAGGTTTTGAAGGTTTGATTATAGCTTGAGTACCTTTCCCAGAAAATTAACTTTTGCATTGAAATAGTGATAGTGAATTATGGGACTTAATATTGGAAAACAAAATAATACATCTTTGTTCCAGATTTAATTTTCTTGCTATTAGGCACCCGACTTTTAAAATTTGTTTTTATAACACCTAGCATTTGGTAGATTTTGGTTTTAACGTGTGAAATTTCTGTGAAATGTGCCTTGATACTTTTTAACATTGTTGATAACCTTTTCATATTATAGAATGAAATTTCTCTGTACTTAGAAAAGAGAAAAGTACAGAGAAAAGTAAATTTCCTTTAAAAAATTGGATTGTTTTAGTCAATTATAATATTTATAACTAATTAAAACCAATCAAAAGTAATCACTCTTGAGGTCTTCATGACTTTAAGGTCCAGCTGTTCATGTTTAGAATGCTATTGTGACGCTGGTTTTGGTTCTGTGACTCTAACAGAATTCTGAAAATTAGAGTAACAGTCTTCATTTTCTCTGGTGATTTTGAACCTTGTTGTGTGCTTCTCCCTGTTATCTCTCTGTTATTCTCTTTCCCACCCTTCCTTACCCTTGCCACCAAATGAAAATCAGGAGAGTTTGGAAAATAACATTTTATGATTTTGTTTCATTTACAGCATAAACTGTAACCATGACTACTGAAGTAGGCTCTGTCTCTGAAGTGAAGAAGGACGCCGACCAGTTAGGAGCAGATGCAACCAAGGAGAAACCTAAAGAAGTAGCAGAAAACCAGCAGAATAAGTCTGATCCAGAGGAAGAAGAAGGTTCCCAGCCATCACCTGAAGCTGAAGGCCAAAGTAGTGTACGCTTCCAGAAGAGACAAAAGGAGCCATCTGAGAGAAGGGGTATTTCCCGATTCATACCCCCATGGCTTAAGAAACAAAGGTCATATACCTTAGTTGTGGCCAAAGATGGAGGAGATAAAAAAGAGTCTACCCAAGCTGTTGTGGAAGAACAGGTCTTAGATAAAGAGGAACCCCTTCCGGAAGAAGAGAGACAGGCCAAGGGTGATGCTGAAGAAGCAGCTCAGAGGAAGCAACTGGAGGTTAAGGTTGAAGGCAAGGAAGAAAAACCTTCCGTGAGCAGAGCCGAGACACAGGTATGTTTGGGAGTGCTTGTCAGGAAATGAACACTAAATAGCATAACCACATAACAAAAAGGGTTGGTTTGTTTCGGATCATTTCCAGATTTCTTGTATGGAGATAATTACTTTGGCTTAATGTTTCTGGAATATGGATCTTGGATTGGTCTACCCTAGGCTTCTTCTGATAATCCTTTAAAAAAAATCCACTATATATGCAAATTACTAAAAAATTCATGTCTGTTCCTTTTAAGATTACATAAATTCTCTCAGACTCCTGTAACCTCTCCTTTTAAACAGAATGCCCTTTTATACCTTTTTGATTTGATTTATTTAGGTATTCAGTGGGTGGTCAGTAGTAGATTTGTGCATTATGGTTGCCTAATGAAGCCTAGGTTTTGCCGTGGTATGAGATTTTGATCAGAAATTATATTGTTTGAAATGATATTTAAGTTGTAGTTGCTGGGATGTCATTTCTTTTACTCATTTAATGCTCAAGTGACCAACTTCACAAAATGAGAGAACTGGCGATAGAAGGAGGATGCGGGGAACTTTCCTTTCTAGCAGAATTCTCAAGTCTTTTAAAATCTTAGGCTTACAGTGGTTACAATAATTGCGATTCTTATTAAAAATTTTCCTTTTATTATGTTGTCTTCTGCAAATTGGTTAACTTGAGTATGAACTTAATTGTTTTCCTCAACAGCCTGCTGAATTAGTAAGTAAGGAGAGAGAAGAGGAGAAGATAAAGGAACTACCAGAAGACAAATCAGAAGGAGCAACAGCAGCAAAAAGAGTCACTAAGGAAGTGCAGACCAATGAGCTAAAAGCAGAGAAGGCCTCTCAAAAACCCACCAAGAAGACCAAAACTGTCCAGTGTAAAGTGATCCTTTTAGATGGCACCGAATACAGCTGTGACCTGGAGGTGAGACAGAGAGCTGAGTGGAGAACTATATTGATGTGTGATTGTGGCATGGCACAATGAATGTGTTTTACCAAGTTCATAAGCTAGTTTTTTACGGTTTTGTATTTAAGAAAAAAAAACACGGAAATAAGTCATCGTTTCCATTACAAACAGTATTTCCTGACCCTTAGGACAAGCAGGGACAGTGTTCTCTGCCAGTCTATACTGGTCATGTGTATTGGCTGGTGTTTGTTTTGGATGGACATTAAATATTTTGAATATTACCTCTGGCTATAAGATGTTTTTCTTGAGGAGACATGATAGCACTAGGTTGACATTTTAGAATAATGAAATGTAACCCCAAATCTTTTATCTTGAGACAGATAATGGCTTAAAATCTAGCTAATTTATTTAGTTTCATTTAATTAAAAAAACACTCATACTTTGCAAAGCATATAATTCATTAGTATTGATGCTGACAGAAGCCAATGCATTTTGCACCTTATGGCAGTCAGAAGAGTTTGTTGCTTTTTACAACTAAATTACTTTGACATATACAATGCCATATACAATATAATAGCTAATGTTTTCTGAAGAACTGTGTCAAGTGCTTTGATGGATTGTCTCATTTAATACTTATGAAAATCTGTATAAGGTAGGTATCATTGACATTTACAGTGTTATAATGGGGAATATGGGGTGGAAAGATTAAACAACTTGCCGAAAGTTTCAAAGCTGCTTAGTGGTTGAGCCAATATTCCAGCCCTGGTAATTTGATTTTAGAGCTCATGGACCTAACCACAGAACTGTATACTATTTTATCTGCCACACATGGACCTGTCAAGTCTAGTCTGGTCTTTTCTTTGGTATTGTAATCTATTAAATATTAAAAACATTTTTCCTAATTCCTCACATTCTTGTTAAAAATAGAAGTTATACTTTAACAACAATGAAAGCATCTAGCTTGGTAATGACATCTTACATCGGTCTAGTTGAACACTAGTTTATTATGTATTTGAATGTGTATCATATTGCAGGATGCCGAGGGTACTAAGATGAATAATTTATGGTCCTTGTCCTCATCTTTGTATTAGTTATTTAGAACTTTATTTTATTCATTTTAATTAATTGCTTTGATATTCCAATTGTTTAAAGAAAAGGAGTAGCAAAAGAGGATTAAACATCCTTGTCTTAGTTTTTGCTGCCACAACAAAATACCTTAACCTGAGTAATTTACAAACAGCAGAAATTAATTGTTCTTGGTTCTGGAGACTGGAAAGTCCCAGATCAAGGTGCCAGCATATTTCGTATCTGGTGAGGGTCTGCTCTCTGCTTCCAAGATGGCATCTTCTTACTGCATTTTCACATAGTGGAAGGGACAAGTGCTGTGTCCGCCCTTTATGGAAGGGGCAAGGCAGCTACCTTCAATTTCTCTTATAAGGGCCCTGATCTCATTCATGAGGGCTCCACCTTCATAATTTAATCACCTCCTACAGGCCACCACCTCTTAATACCACCATAGTAGGGATTAGATTCAACATGAATTTTGGAAGGACACATTTGGACTATAGCAATCCTTGAAACTTTCTTTTCTTTTGCCCCTTTTTAACACTTCCCTCTTGTCCTTTCCTAAGACTTTCTTTCTGTCCTAGAGATAGAGAAAGAGAGAGAGAGGGATAGAGGGAGACTAACTTTGAGTCTCAGAGGTAGGAGTGGGGGACAGTAAGGAAAAGAAGAGAATGTTGTTGTTTTTTTTTTTAACTTGGATCAATGACATTGTACATTATTTGACCATATCTCCCTTGTCTTTCCTACCTACCCTAGAAGTTAGGAATCTACATTTTTTTTTAAATTTACTTTTTATTTTTTGAGGCAGAGTCTCACTCTGTTGCTCTGGCTAGAGTGTGGTGGCATCATCCTAGTTCTCCTCAACATCCGACTCCTGGGCTCAAGCGATTGTCCTGCCTCAGCTTCCTGAGTAGCTGGGGCTACAGGCACAGGTGCCACCACATCTGGCTAATTTTTTCTATTTTTAGTAGAGACGAGGTCTCTCTCTTGCTCAGGCTGGTCTTGGACTTAATGACCTCAAGCGATCCTCCTGCCTTGGCTTCCCAAAGTGCTAGGATTATAGGCATGAGCCACGGTGCCTGGCTGGGAATCTGCATTTTTGAGCACCAACTTAATCTTAAGTGACCTTGAGTCATTTATTCAACCTCTCTTGGCCTTTTCTTTATCTGTAGAATATAGGATTATTTAGATGATCCAAAATGCCTATTAATTTCTAAAGTTCTTTTTATCACTAAACCACAAGATTGATTGATGTACTTTATGGCTTACATCTGTTTTTGTTCTTCTGTCTTTTTTTAAAAGTCATAAAATATTTAAAAACTACAAAAATAAAGAAATAATAGAAGAGACAGCTGTGTATCCACCATAAAAGTTTAATCAGATATTACTATTTCGCTGTGTGTTTTAGATCTTTAATGAAATAAAACATTAATGACATTGCTAAATTTCATTCCCATCTTTTCCTTCTTTCTTTGTATATTATTTTATGATGTGTAAATCTTCTTTATTCATTTTAACTGCTGTATAGTTACTTCTTTGAATGACTGAACCAGTTTATCCATTCCCCTACTGAGGCGCACTTCTTTTATATACTAACAGTCCTTCATTGAACATTCTAGGATGTTTCCTTGTTTACTTGTGCAAGATTTTCTTCAGGGTAGGCACCAAGTAGTGAAATTCTTGATGGGATACAGTAATACTTCTTCAGTTTTCACAGATATTGCCCAAGTGAATGTGCCAATTTGCATTGCAACCAGCAACCATTAAGTTTTATTTTACCACATTGTCATTAGCTCTTATTATCAGACTTATTAATTTTGACCAATCATATGTGTGTGAAATCACATCAATGTTTTAATTTGCATTTACTTGATCACTGTCAACTTTCACTAGGTTATGCTGCAATAACAACCTCCGAATCTTCTTGACTTAAAATAGCAATGGTTTGTGCCTTGTTCGTGTTATATGTTCTTGGTGAGTTGGCTGTATTCCACATCATCTTTATTTTTGTCCGAGACCGAAAGAGTAGCCTGTACCTTAAACATGGTGGTCTCACAATAAAGGGAAAAGAAAACACGACAGAAGCCACACTATGGTTCTTGAGTCTTCTGCTTGGAAGTGGTGTATATCATGTTAACTTATATTTCATTGGCCAAGCCAGTCACGTGGTCAAGGCCAATGACAATATGGTGAATAACTATCCTCTCATAGGAAGAAAGTGATGAATAATTGGAAACATGAAAACAATATTACAGTTTACAACACGAAAACAATGCCAATGTTTACAAAAGATGAAGCTGAGCAACTTTTTATGTTTAGGTTTCTAGGATTGTTGTAATCTAGGATTTTTTAAAATATTATATTCTTTTTCAGATTAAGGACATTCTTTTCCTAATTTTTAAAACTTAATCATGAATAGGTGATAATTTATCAAGTATCTTCTTCAATTGAGAAGATCATATGTTTTTCTAACCCAGTAATGTAATTTACATTAATGTTTTCTACTGTTAAGCCATCTGAATTTCTAATGTAAACTCTACTTGGTCATGATGATTCTGCATTCATTTTGTGTGTGTGTCTGTGTTTTAAGGATTTTTGCATATATTACCTTTAATTTTCTTTTATCAAATTGTCTTCATCAGATTTTGTTATCTGGGTTTATACTGTCCTCATAAAGTAAGAGGTTGCTTCCCTCTTACCTTTGTGTGGCAAACCTTGGATAGATTAGTGATTTATCTGTATTTTGGAGATCTAGTAGAACTTACCTTTAAAACTGTCTCGGCTGGTGCCCTTTTTAGGGGAAGAGTGGTGACGGAGGGTAGTTTTTGTTGCTTTTTAAATCATTGATTCAGTTTTTTTATTCTTACGGTCTGTTTCTGTTTTTTCTTGAGTCAGTTTTAGTAATTTGTATTTTTGGTGGAAACTCCATTTCATGTAATACGACAAATTTATTGGCGTGAAGCTTTTCATTGTATTTTCATCCTGTGCATTTGATTTTGGTTTCTTTTTTATTTCTAGTGTTATTTACCTTTTCTTTTTTCTTGATATCTTAGTATATATAGATTTACCAGTTTAATTTTTTTCAAAGAACTTGGTTTTATTATTTACATTGCATCTTTTCTATTTTCTCACATTTTGTTTCCTTTTGTTCATTTTCTTTGGGATAACTATTTTTTTCCTAATTTCTTGAGTTTAATACTTAACAAAAAATGCTTTCATGGCTCTAATTTTCTCTTCAAGTACCTCTTGTTGATTACACAAGTTTGAAATACTTTTGAACAACATGGGGTTGGAGTGCCAACACCCCTTCCCCCACAGTTGCAAATCTGCATATAACTTTTAATTCCCCCCAAATTTAACTACTAATAGTCTCCTGTTGACTGGAAGCCTTTCTGATAACATAAACCATTGATTATCACACATTTTATGTGTTATGTGTATTATATACTGTATTAATGTAAGCTAGAGAAAATGTTATTAAGAAAATTATAAGGAAGAGAAAATATATTTACTATTAAATGGAAGTAGATTATCAGATCATCATAAAGGTCTTCATGTTGAATAGACTGAGGAGGAAGAGGAGGGGTTGGTCTTGCTGTGTCAGGGGTGTCACAGGCAGGAGAATATCTGAGTATCAGTGGATCCACGCAGTTCAAACCTGCATTCAAGGATCAACTGATAGTGCTTTCGTTGCCATTCAGTTCCTAGTGTTTTCTCATCGCATTATGGGTCATTTTTGACCCCTGGATTTTTTTTATAGGTGTGATTTAAAGTTTCCTAAATGTGTGTGCATTTGTGTGTAAGTATATGTATGCATGTCTTGTGGGAAGAGGGAATTTTTCTTTTGTTCAGATTTCCAGTTTTATATGACATTGCAGTCAGAATGTGGTCTAAATAATAAAGATTCTATTATATTGATTAAGACTTCAAAACAT
Organism: Avahi laniger; assembly: GCA_963575035.1. Lineage (NCBI taxonomy): Eukaryota > Metazoa > Chordata > Mammalia > Primates > Indriidae > Avahi > Avahi laniger. Next base: position 553 of record CAUYSK010039529.1, on the reverse strand, counting down.
AATTTGTGGTCAATTTTTGTAGTAATTCTCTTTGAGTTTGGAAAAGCATTATGGTATCCTTTCATTGTTGATACAGGTTTCCAGATCTATCCTCATGATCATACATTAATGTGGGACATGTTTCTATCTCTGTTAATTATTTTATTGCTTAGTTTATCAATTAAGAGAGGTGTGTTAAAGTTTTTCCTCATAATTATTCATTTGATAATTTCTCTTGGCATTCCTGTAAGTTTATGCTTTATTAAAGCTTGAGGCTAGATTATTAGATATATACATGTGAAGAATTATATATTCTTAGATAACTTTTTACCTTTTTAATATCTTAGTACCTTAAAATTTATTTCATTTGATATTACTGTACTAGCTTTATTTTAGTTAAGATTCGTCCAGATTATTTTCTGTCATTTCTTCGTTTTTTTTTTTTTTTTTTTTTTTGAGACAGAGTCTCACTCTTTTGCCCGGGCTAGAGTGAGTGCCGTGGCATCAGCCTAGCTCACAGCAACCTCACACTCCTGGGCTCAAGCAATCCTTCTGCCTCAGCCTCCCGAGTAGC
>CAUYSK010039527.1:0-10910 GCA_963575035.1 Avahi laniger | reverse complement strand
CCAAAACTGGAAAGAAATTAATTGGACATCTTATAATATATATAAAAAATTATCCGGGCATTGTGTTGCATGCCTGCAGTCACAGCTTCTCAGGAGGCTGAGGCAGGAGGATTGTTTGAGCCCAGGAGTCTGAGGTTGCTGTGAGCTTGGCTGTCACCACGGCACTCACTCTAGCCAGGGCAACAAAGTGAGACTCTGTCTCAAAAAAAAAAACTTATGGAAATGAAGAAATGACAAAATCAAGCATTTTAAGCTGGCAATGTTATTTTTAGAAGGTAGGAAGCAATCTATGATAAAACCCTACATAATTATCCCACCATACGATAATCCACAAAAAGATCAGAGATTCGGTTGGCTCAAATAGTAATCGGAGCTACAAATTTGAATTTAGATTTTTAAAAAACTCATTCAGAAAGAAAGCTTAAACATCTTTTAAATATATGTGTACCATGCATATTAAGGAACACGTAGAAACTATAAAAACTTGACACTGATTCTGACATGTTTTGGACAAAATAATGCTATTTTGAGGGAGCTAGCCAGTGATGGAACGTGAAATTTTTGGCCTAAAGTAAAGTGTCGAAGGCTGCGCTGGAAAAGGCTGGCTTCCTGAGACGCGAGGGAGCTCTACGCCGACGCTTCTATTTCTGTGACCTTGGCCTCCTCGTTCATTGAGAATTCGCCTAAAAGATAAATTGCTCAGACTCTGAATCTAAAAAAGTCTACAGGTTTTGAGAGTTTCTACTACGAGGCAAATCAAGTAAACTCAGAACTACGAGACCAGCGCTTTCGCCATAAAGAACATCCCGGATCCCACAGAACACGTTCTCTGCGACACGCTGGATCCCAAACAGCACCACATGGCCTGGTCACTCACTGTTCACATTAAATTTTCCCATACGCAACTTGATTCCTAAATATCAAAACCCAGACTCAGTGGATGAAAGACTTGCTGCTATTAAGGATGATAAAATAAAAAAAATCCAAAAAACAAAAACAAAGGTGGTTTCTGGAAACAATTTTTCAAACCTAAAGTTACGGCACACAATGGCGGCATCACTGCAATCATTAGGGAGCTTTCCGAGGACCACTCTCACTGAGGTGCTCAGTTCTGATTTGAATAAATAAGCTCATTGAACCCAGACTGGAAACCAGCACACGCTTCTTCCACCTGGAGACCATCACTGAGGTTCCCTTCCAGGTGACACATTCCACAACACAATACTTGGCAGTGCCCTTACGGCCAGGGCCGGCACCGCACCACCATGAGCACGGGCATCAGCACCTGCCTCGTCATGGACAAGAGTATCTTTCAGGGTTCGAGCAAACATAGCCATGTTGCAGCACCGGGTCTGGGCTGTGGACGATCAAACCTGCGCAGTAACATCCAAGCCGCACTATGGGTAGCATTTCTTAAACATGGCTAATGCCACACACTTAAGCACTTCTGAAAATGTGAGTCAATAACTTGGAACTGTGGCTTAGTCACTCACTTTTTACATTAAATATATGAGTTGATCTCTAAATATCAAAACCCTGTTTCAGTGGATGAAAGATTTGCTACAATTGAGGATAATAAAATGACCCCCAAAACCCAAAAAATAAAAATAAAGGTGGTCTCTGAAATCAATTCTTCAATCAATTGAAGAATTGATTGAAGAACTGAAATATACCAGTACCAGGCTTATTTTCATCATATCCACTACAAATTTTCTTTTAAAATCCAGTGAAAAATCAGAGGAATCTAGAGAGATGGCTTAAATTATAAAATATCATCATATAAGAGCCACTAACACTGTTCAGCCAACATAGATTGGATGTTTAGTTCTTGACTCCCAAATCTTATCCCCAAGTCCCTTGGGTACATGGCTAATGAAGACAATAAAGGATGAGGTTCAGCAGAGCCGCCCCAAACTCCTCACGCCCATCAGCATTAGAACCAGCAAAGTGCAACGTCAGCAGGGTCAGGAGATACAGTCACTGGCATTCAGTAATTCACTGACCAGGCCACATGGCTGGGGACCACCTATGATTAAGCCACCAGGAGACACAGCCAAGGTCCTTCCTCAACGGGAGATACTTACCAGAGGAGCTTCTTATCCCCAGGTGAGTCATAGCAGCTGGGAGGTTGCGCACGCTGTTCCCCACGCTCATGCTACCAAAGATGTGGTCACTGGTGTCCAGGGAGGCTGGCAGGGGTGCCGAGTAGTGGAGGTTGGTTAGATCTGGCAATGATCCTCCGGTGTTCAGAGTCCCCAAAAAGGCTGAGAGGCCTATGTTTTGACCATTGTGTGGAAAAGCACTGAAAAAAGAAACACACATATTACTTTTTTTTTTTTTTTGAGGCAGAGTCTTACTCTGTGGCCCTGGCTAGAGTGCAGTGGCGTCATCATAGCTCACTGCAGCCTCAAACTCCTGGGCTCAAGCGATCCTCTTGCCTCAGCCTCTTGAGTAGCTGGGACTACAGGCGAGTGCCACCATGCCTGGCTAATTTTTCTAGTTTTAGTAGAGATGGGGTCTCACTCTTGCTCAGGCTGGTCTTGAACTCCTGAGCTCAAGTGATCCTCCTGCCTCATTTTCCCAGAGTGCTAGAATTACAGGTGTGAGCCAATACAATTGGCCATTTTTTTTTAAAGGTATAATTTTTTAAAAGAATTTTTTTTATAGAGATGAGGGTCTCACTATGTTGCCTCAGCTGGTCTTGAACTCCTGGCCTCAGTGATCCTCCTGCCTCAGCCTCCCAAAGTGCTGGGATTACAGGCATGAGCATTTGGCTGTTGGGAAATAGGACATGTCTGATATCTTTTCCTTGTCAAATAAGAGCAGTGGATATCAAAGATCAAAGTCCCAGTGCAGGATTTCTCTTGTTCTGGGAACATGGATCCTTGAGGGGCCTTGGGGCCACATGTGGCCTTCTGAATCCTCAAGTGCAGCCTTTTGATTGAATTCAAATTTTATAGAACAAATCCTTTTAATAAAGTGATTTATAATTTTATTTATATTTTATAAAATGTGAGGCACTGCTTCATACGTACACAGCTCTTTTAGCTAGATTTCTAAATTATCTTTCCTACCAGAAAAAGTATCTCTGGTTAACTAGCTACCTTCCAATATGTATTTTTTAAATTACAGACTTGATAAACTTTAAAAGTGAGAAAGAGATGTTTCCATTCATTTATCAAAATCTGTCTGCCAGGCACTAGGCTATGTGCTGGGGCCGTACTGATGACAAGCAAGGTGTATCTGTGGTCAGGCCTGTGCCGAAAATTTGCAGACCTGAGGCAAGAGTACGAAAAGAGGCCTGCATACCATCTGTTTCAATTTTTAAAAGTTACAAATCAAATGAACAAACCCTTAAATGAACTTTGTTCTGTTTCTGTCTTGGCAAGTTATACCTTCCTAACAGCCTGAGAGGCCAGACTTAAATGCAGAATTCTCAGCCTTCTTGGAGTTCTGCACTAGAACACACAGGGAGAGGCAGCCAGGCCCCGGTTCACATCGCGTCTCACGGCAGGCCTGTTTTGCACTGCAGTGCGCGCACGTGGCTGTCCCAGCCTACGCAGCCCAGCTCTGTCCACACCCTGCCTCCGCGCCGGCCACCTCGCAGGCCTAAGGGGTATATGCTGGTGGCACGTTCCCCGTGGTCCCTTGGACTCCTGACTCTGGGAGTGAAGCCCTCTAAAGGGAGGGTCCAGGGAGGGACTCCTAGCCCGGGTCTGCGAGGACCCTGTTCGTGGAGTTCCAAGGTGGGGAGGACAGATGGGAAGGCAAGACACTGCAGGAGGGCAGGAAGCGTGCGGCGCCAGGTCTGGTGAGGGTGGGTATAACCAGAGGTACAAATGACACGGGGAGCACAAAAGCAGGAGTTGTCAGTGTCAGGATAGGTGCCCGAGGGAAGGCTTTGCTAAGGACGTGACGCAGCGTGTTCATGGAACTGAAAGTGGCTTGGCACGGCGAGGCGTCAGGGCAGAGCGTGGGGACGGGAGGCGAGCAGATGAAGTGGGAGGTGGGCGAGTGAGAAAACAAGAGGGGGGATGACATGCTGGTCTCAGGAGTCTGGATCAGGGCTGCAGGGAAGCGGGAGCCCAGGTTAAGCTGGAGAATGCCACTCTAGAAATGCCACTCTAGAATGGTTACAGCGTGGAGGATGGCGTAGGGAGCAGGGAGAGAGGCAGGGAGAAGCCACGAGAATGACGACCTGCAGCGGTCCAGGGGTGGGCTAGGAAAAGAACGAGGAGGTGGAAGAAAGAATAGTTAGGGAAGGTGCCATCGGCCAGGAGCAGGGGGCAGTACTGAATTCGACTGAGGACACTTCACTCAGTACAGCACGTCTCAGCAGAGCACGCTCTGGGGCCGGGCCCTGGCATTCGGGCCTCGGAGAGACTCAGACGAAGCAGAGACGGCGCGCGGTATGATGCAATTCAGCAGTGCGGGGCAGAGCCTAGGGGTGCACGGTGCGGAGGGATGACCAGCAGATGGGAGAGCTTCCTGGAGGACGTCTGAGCTGAGTCTGACGGCTAACGGCTTCAGGTGATCGAGGCGGGAAAAGCATTTCAGGCAGACGTCACAACATGGGCAGAAGCAAGGCGCCGTGAGATGGCGGCGTGAGACCACGGCGTGCCCTGGGAACCGCCAGGACTCATTCGCCACCGGGGGTCAGGCGCAGGAGGGCTGGGCAGTGGTGGGAGATGGGCGTGGACCGGCGTGCTGACCACAAGGAGCCGGCGGACGCGCAGAGCAGGGAAGATGGACAGAGTGACGGACTCGGGGGAGGAAAGGTGGGTGACGGAGCGGAGCCTGCAGGCAGAGCGCGAGCTCTGGCGCGCTGAGCGGTCCAACGGGAGCCCACGAGGGCAGCAGGAAGGAGGCAGCGACGGACTCTGGAGCTACGGAAGGGAGGACTCGGGGATGGCTCCTGGCACAGGGACTGGTGGGGCCACCCCGAAGACGGGAAATGCAGAAGGCGCGGGAGCAGACCGGGAACGAGGGCAGGGGTGTGGGTGAGACGACGAACTCTGTTTCAGACGCTTTGAGTTTCCGTCACATGAAAGGACACGGAGCAGGGATGTCTCTGTTATGCGGAGCAGGTAACTGATGCTCTTGGAGCAGTTCCCCTGGGACACGGAGGTGGACGCCAGGCCGCGGAGGGCCCTGGAGTGGGCAGGAAGTAAGGAGGACTCGAATAAACGCGCTTTCAGAGTGTGGCTGAGAATTCTGGAAAGGAGAGGGAAGGATAAGCAGTGGAGAGAGGCCGGTGGGATGAGGACCGGGAGATGGGTGAAGCAGGAGGGACCCCGGGGGCCCTGGGAGCAGGGAGGAGGAGGGCGGAAGGGAGTGAGCAGCGGGGGAAGCTGCGCATTCGCTCCTTCCCGGCAAAGGAGGACTGGGGTAACTGTGGAGGCCTGGGCAGAAATGGGGCAGCAGGAGAGGTCTCCAGTTGGATGGATGAAGAAGGATAATTTTGGTTGTATAGAAACTGAACATGAATCTTGTCTTTTAGATGCCTGGATGTATGGAACTGGTTACAGGGCCAAGGATCAAGGACTAGAAAAATAAAATCCGGAGCCCAGAGCTGCTCACGGTGAGAGCAGATGGGCTTTGTGACTGAGGGAAGAAAGATCCGTGGGCGACCGGGTGGGATGAAGGCAGGGAGAGGAAGGGGACAAGGTGGCGAACGGTGTCCAGCGGCACAGAGCAAGAATGGAAACACGACGTGACCACTGTGAATAGGTCATTAGTAACATCCACAGCAACCGCCCTGCAGTGAGCAGTTACCTTCCAAATGCAGTTACTACCCACTGGAGTCGTCACTGGATCTGAGACAAGGCCGGTGATGTTCTCCCTGGTTGCAAACCCTCCCATGACTCCGATCTCTGAGTCAGGTCCAAGCTACACCCGCCTCATTGCGCCCCGGGCCCGCTCCTCCTCCGGGTCTTGCACTTGCCCTTCCCGCGGCTGGAGCCCTCTGCCCCTCACTTCACTGCTTATCAGAAAGGCCTTCCCGACACCCGAGGCTGCCTGTCTCCTTGCTTTGCATTCCTTTCCTTCGCTGCATTTGCCAATGCCTGGCACACAGTACAGGGCTCTGCTTGCTTGGTTTCGCCCATCTTGCTCCACTAGAGCATTAACTCCTTGAAAGCAGGGACTTGATCTGTTTTGTTCATTGTTCTGCCTGGTGCCTAGAATTAGGAAGTCAATTAATATTTGCATGACTAGGAGTCACCGAATGGAATTCTACCTCTCACATAAGAGCAAGCGAACAACTTTCTTTACCTAAGAAACACCTGCTTTCGAAAACTCTGGGGTTAAGGCATTGCAACCCATGTCTACAACACAGGCCTTCAGAGCCTGAAGGTTTTCTGAGGGTTGAGCCAAAATTGGTTCTTGAGGAAAATCTTGACCCTGTCCATAGGCATGTCCTGCACCCCTGGGTGGGAGGCCTTCTGTCTGGCCGTGGGTCCCCACAGGCTTTCTGACTTTCTGAAGACAAGGTCAAGCCTCAGCTCAGCAGGCTGTTGGTTACGTGAGTTTGTATTTAACCATCCAAAAAGAATGTCTGAGCTCCAGGTACCCAGCAGGGAGTGCCTGAGTGCATCGCTGGGAAATGCTCACAGGAAGCTTCGTTGGGGGAATGATGTTTAAGGACTGCCTGAAGTAGGTTTAGTTCACTCACAGACCCTCTGAAATGGGTGCTCCTTCAAAGGTCCCATTTTCAACCCATTATTTTGGCCTTGGGAAGATGTTGCTGTTTCTGAACTGCTCTGGTTGAACGCCACGGGACTGCATTGCGAGGCGCTGTGATAAACAGCCCCGCGCGGCCCTCTGGGTGATGTCTCGGGACACTGTCCATCAAGTCCCAGGGGGTCCTCCCCCTGATGACCCACGGCAGAGAGTCTTACAGACAGTCCCAGCGCGAGGGGCAGCCGCGCCCCCTCGCTGCTGCTCGTGAACCATCCGCCCACTGGGGCCTCGTTAGCTCGGCCATCTCCTCCTCCTCCCCAGACTCAACTTTCTCATGAACTTTTTTTACTTCGTTATACTCTATATATTTTTGTAAGCTGTCTCAAATCTTTTAGGGAGTAAAGTTGTATGCTATTAAATCCATTAACTAATTAATGGTTTCATAGAAACTTTTGATATTGTGAATTTTCTTATTTATTCATCTTCCATTTGTATGTTTTTTAAAAATTGCGGTAAAATATTACACACCATAAACTTTATCATTGTAAGCACTTTTAAGTGCACAGTTCAGTGGCATTAAGTATATTTATAGCAACTCTCTTAATGAACTTCTATGTAAGCCAGTTGCCAGGTTAACCGATGCTTTGCTTTGCGTCTGGCCAACCTGTCACCCGACGGTCAGGTCTGCCACAGGCTCAGGCTGGGGGCGCCTCCCGACGCCTGCACACTTCTGCTTCCGCCAGAAGAGTCATATTTACATCAGTTTTATTTGTTATTGTGGTTCTATAATTTAATTACTTTAAACACATGAAATATGAGTATCAAAAGAGTGTTTTTTATGAAAATGCAGTTGACTTTCAATTTATACATAGCAAGTTATGTTTTTCAGAGTTCTGTGACAAAGCACTAAGACTTTTAGAAAGACCTTCAGGATAGTCCCTGAAACATGGACAGAAAGAATGTTACTTACTTGCCACCTCCGACATCACATGATCGAGGGCGCCCCGACAGGGACTGAATCTGGGAAGAGACAACAAAAAAGCCGGGATTACTCACTGGAAAGCCAAATTCCAGTTCTTGAAACAGTCTGCACAAGTATCTTGAGCCTCCAGTCAGCACAAGTGAGAGTCAGAACGTGTAAACTGCATCTCAGAGCAGCCATTTAAATTATCTTTTTCTTTTTAGACACGGGGTCTCACTCTGTCACCCAGGCTGGAGTCCAGTGGTGTGATCATAGCTCACTACAGCTTTGAATTCCTGGGCTCAAGCAATCCTAAGTAGCTGGGACTATAGGCGCATGCCACCACACCTGTCTAATTTTTCTATTTTTAGTAGAGACGGGGTCTGCCTCTTGCTCAGGCTGGTCCCGAACTTCTGAGCTCAAGTGATCCTCCCACCTTGGCCTCTCAGAGTGCTAGGATTACAGGTGTGAGCCACCATGCCTGGCCTGTTTTTTTTTCACTCTTTTAGAGATGGAGTCTTGCTATGTTGCCAGGCTGGTCTCAAACTCCATCATTAAGAGCTGGAACAGAGTAACTGTTTTCTCTCAAAGTCGACATAGCTTCCCTATGGGAAGAAAGGCCACATCAAGTACCGTGGGACCTCCTTCTCTTCCACGCGGGGAGGTGTACAGAGAGCCTAGGTGGAGGTCAGCTGGCACGATTCTTGATACAAATACTCGAAGGCTCACAGAAATCACAGTTAAACAGATGACTGTTTACTGACTGACTCTTGGAGGACTCAGGTCAAATGCCCTTGATTTTAAAAGAGTTATCTGGTATATCAGTAATTTTGAACAGAAGCTGGAGGCTGGCAGAAAGGGTTGGCTACAAAACAGAAAAATCTGCTTACGACTTGTAATCAGGGTTTAGAGCTTTTAGCAATACGAATAAGATATGGGGGGCTTAACAGGTTTTTTGAATGAGTAAATTCATATGAGAATTAGGAAGTCAAGAGATCACTGCACTGTTTCGTCGGCATAACTGCAATAATTGTTACTTGAAACATCATTTCCTAGTATATTCTTCCCATCTCTGTCCCCAAATTTTCTTCTTTTTCCCCAATTCCTCTTGTTTTCACCTCTGCAAGATTGTTCAATGATCTCTGGGGTGCAAACATTCAGTGACAACAAACAGTTGAGTGCTGTTCACCCACCTCCTTGGTCTCCCACAGCTGTTTTGGCAGTGGCTTTGGAACATTTAGCAGATTCTCTTCTTTCAACAGGCCAGGGAAAGACACTGCTGAAGGGGGAAAAAAAGGCAGCACATTCACTTTGTTAGAAGGCAGCCATCCCAGCAACCTTTGGCCAAACAACCTATCTTTGTAACAAAAATGATTTCACAAATAAAATGATTTATTTAACACATAAAAATGATTTATTTATGGACTGTCTCCTAGGGAAGACAATGTGAACATTACTCTCGGGGTTGCAGAGACGAGTGAGACACGGGTTCACACTTTGAGGAATTCACAGTCCAGCTGGGGAGGAGGGCAACACGTGAATAACCACTGCTGAAAGGAGAAACCGGTGGAAGCCCACAACGGCCGAAGGAACGGTGCTGCTGAAGCTCAAAGGACACCAGGAAGGCTCTGGAGCTGGCACTGAAAGACACCTTTTAGAGACACAGGAGAAGGGCATTCCAGGAGAGGGGAAGACAAGAAAATAGGCCCAGAGAGAAAGGAAGTGGTGGACAACCGTGGAGCAGAGCAACTCTTTTCAACTGGAGCGTAGGCTGAGTGAAGGGGAGAGGTGGGAGTTAAAACGTGGAAGGTCGAGGCCAGGTCAGGGAGGGCTCTGCGAGCTTGGCGCAGGGGAGAATGGAAGAAGAGGGGTGAGCGAGGGCCAAAATAACGCAGGGAAGATGAAATCAGGGAAGCAAGGAATGGAGAAGAGGACTAGCACATGGAAGCACGGTGGCAGCGAGCTACTCAGCAATGTGCGGGGAGCAGGGGACAAAGAAGAATCAGTGACCCAGAGGACGTGAGGCCCGGCAGCTGACAGGACCCCTACTGGCTCCTGAATGCCAGAAACAACTTGGCTTTGTATGAAGGGACCATTCCAGGGTTTTCTGCTTGAGCACTCAGTCATACCAGGTAAAACAAGAATGCTGAGTCACAAAACCAGGGAAAGCTAGGGCCGGCTGACAGGAATGAAGTGAGCCGAAGTGAGGAAGGGGATTCAACCTTAGAGACACTGGTGACTACTCAGAACCAGGAATGCTGTTGGGTTCCAGGGACCCCATGAGCTCCACTGTGACTGTCATGACTATCCTGTCTTAGCCCCACCCAGAATAGCGTGGGGCCCAAAGGATAATGGACCCCAGAAAGAAGTCACTTAAAACAGGGCCCAAAATTTCAGAGTAAATTCTGAGAAAGAGGTTTGAAACAAAAACTCTAAAATCAGTTTATTTTATCTTCCACTTAATAAAACTTAGGATGTAAACCAAGGAGGTTAAAGACCTCTACGAGGAGAACTATAAAACACTGATGAAAGAAATCACAGATGACACAAATGGAAAAACATCTCATGCTCATGGATTGTATTAATAGAATCAACCTTGTTAAAACGTCCATACTGCCCAAAGTGATTTACAGATTCAACACAATCCCCATTAAAATACCAACGTCGTATTTCACAGATCTAGAAAAAATAATTCTATGCTTCATCTGGAACCAAAAAAGAGCACAAATAGCCAAAGCAATCTTAAGCAAAAGAACAAATCTGTAGGCATCACATTACCAAACTTGAGATTATATTTCAAGGCTATAGTAACCAAAATAGCATGGTACTGGTATAAAAGTAGAAACATAGACCAATGGAACAGAATACAAAACCCAGAAATAAAACCATCTACCTACAACCAACTGATCTTTTTTTTTTTTTTTTTTTTTTTAGACAGAGTCTCACTCTTTTGTCCAGGCTAGAGTGAGTGCCGTGGCGGCAGCCTAGCGCACAGCAACCTCAAACTCCTGGGCTCAAGCAATCCTTCTGCCTCAGCCTCCTGAGTAGCTGGGACTACAGGCATGCGCCATGATACCTGGCTTATTTTTTCTATTTTTAGTAGAGACGGAGTCTCACTCTTGCTCAAGCTGGTCTCAAATTCTTGAGCTCAAGCAGTCCTCCTGCCTCGATCTTCCAGAGTGCTAGGATTACAGGCATGAGCCACCATGCCCAGCCTGGAACAAATGTTTCTTAAAATCCATGCTTAGCTATATGAATAGTTTAAGTT
>CAUYSK010039523.1:0-15531 GCA_963575035.1 Avahi laniger | reverse complement strand
ATTTGGGTGAGGCAAAGACATAAAGTGTAACTAGAATGTTTGTACCCTCACAATACCTTGGAATAATAAAAAATAAAAATAAATAAAAAAATAAAAAAAAAAGAATGAATTTGGAGATTACAGCTGATCTAATTAAGATTTAAATTACACTGTTTATTGAATAGAGATTCTTTTCCCTGGTGTATGTTTTTATCTGCTTTGTCAAAGATCAGATGGCTATATGTGGATAGTTTTATCTCTGGGTTCTCTGTTCTGATCCATTGGTCTATGTCTTTGTTCTTGTGCCAGTATCATGCTGTTTTGGTTACTATAGTCTTGCAATATAGCTTGAAGTCTGGTAAATTGATGCTTCCCATTTGTTCTTTTTGCTTAAGGTTGATTTGGCTATACGGAGTCTTTTCTGGTTCCATATGAAGCATAAAATTATTTTTTCTAAATCTGCAAAAAATGGAATTGGTTTTTTCATGGAGATTGCATTAAATCTGTAGATCACTTTGGGGAGTATAGACATTTCAACAATGTTGATTCTGCCGATCCATGAGCATGATATGTTTTCCCATCTGTTTACGTCTTCTGCAATTTCCTTCCTCAGTGATGTGTAGTTCTCCCTGTAGAGGTCTTTCACTTCCTTAGTTAAATATATTCCTAGGTATTTTATTTTCTTTGTTGCTATTGTGAAAGCTATTGAGTTTTTGATTTGATTCTCAGCTTGACTGTTGTTAGCATATATGAATGCTACTGATTTGTGTACATTGTAACCTGAAACTTTTCTGAATTTGTTTATCAATAAATGTTGCTGGGGAAATTGGATAGCCACATGTAGAAGACTGAAACAGGATCCACACCTCTCACCACACACAAAAATCAACTCACAATGGATAAAGACTTAAACCTAAGGCATAAAACTATAAGAATTCCAGAAGGAAATGTTAGAAAAACTCTTATAGACATCAACCTAGGCAAAAAATTTATGAAGAAGACTCCAAAAGCAATCACAATAACAATAAAAATAAATAAACGAGACCTGATCAAATTAAAAAACTTCTGCACAGCCAAGGAAACAAGCAATAGAGTAAATAGGCAACATATAGAGTGGAATAAAGTATTTGTATGCTATACATCCAGGAAAGGGCTAATAACCAGAATCTATAAAGAACTCAAGCAAATCAGCAAGAATAAAGCAAACAACCCCATTAAAAAGTGGGCAAAAGACATGAACAGAAACTTTTCGAAAGAAGATAGAATAATAGCCAAGAAACATATGAAAAAATGCTCAACATCTCTAATCATCAGGGAAATGCAAATCAAAACCACAATGAGATATCACCTAACTCCAGTGAGATTGGCTTTTAGCAAAAAGTCCCCAAACAACAAATGCTGGCGTAGATGCAGAGAGTTAGAACACTCATAGACTGCTGGTAGAACTGCAAACTAGTACAACCGCTATGGAAAGTAGTATGGAAATACTGCAAAGAACTAAAAGTAGAACTACCATTTGATCCAGCAATCTCACTACTAGGTATTTACCTGAGGGAAAAAAAAAGACACCTGCACTCAAAAATTTATAGCAGCACAACTCACAATTGCAAAGATGTGGAAACAACCCAAGTGTCAATCAATACATTAGTGGATTAATAAAAAGTGATATATATATATATATATATACACCATGAAGTACTACTCAGCCACAAAAAAATGGTGAACTAATACCTCTTGTGTTAACCTGGATGGAATTAGACACCATTCTTCTAAGTGAAGTATCACAAGAATGGAAAAACAAACACCACATTACTCACCATTCCATTGGAACTAATCGATCAACACTTATGTGCATATACGGAAATAACACTCATCGGAAATCAAGCAGGTGGGAGGAGGGAAGAGGAAATGGGTAAATTCATAGCTAAAAGGAACAGTGCACACTATTTGGGGGATGTACACACTCATAACTTTGATTCAAATGGCACAAAAGCAATGTATGTAAACAAAATGTTTGTACTCCAGTAATATTCTGCAATAAAATTAAAAAAAAAATAAAGATATTTACTGTTGGCAAGAATATGGAGCAAATACAACTCTTACACACTGCTGGTGGGAGTGTAAAATGGTACAATCACTCTGGAAAACAGTTTGACAGTTTCTGAAAGAGTTAAATATATACATACAAGATAGCCCAATAATCACCCTTTTGAATATTTATCCAATAGAGTAAAAACATACTTGTCTGTGTTTGTAAATATTAAAAAAAGAGATTTAAATTACAAAAGATCTCTGCAGATTTACCATATGCTATCACTCTTTTATTTGTTTATTTTTTAAAGATCTGAGCATTTGGGGCAACTAAGGAAAAGGGATCAGGATTTTTGAAAGCCACAGCCAACTGAGGTAGAAGAAGCACCCACAGATGCCTTGTATGTTGATTTCATTTCCAACTTCATTCCTCTCACCCAATAATGAAGTCAGTAAGTTCTTGATCAATGGAAAATTTAAGGGGGGCGTCTATTGTTTTTACCATTATATTTCTGGTTTAAGTAAAGGGAATGGATGCCATTCCCTTTACTTAAACCAGCCCATATTTAAATATAGTAATGCCAAAGCTGATTGGAAAATGACAATTATAGGTTAAGCCATTTGAAAATTTTAATATTCAATCATTTTAAGCATATAAAACAGCAATTACAGATTGCCAGATTTTCTACTGAAGTGCAGGCAATGATTTGATAATATTTTCCTAAGCTCTTAAAAAAATATTTTAAAGAATCAAGAGGAAAGAAATCTACGTTCTTTTAGAATCAGCCCAAGCCAAGCAGTGTGCAAGATAGGACTCAACTCCTGTTTCATATTTATTGTGAACAACTTGCCGTCTGGTAACATTTTTCTGTTCTATTTTTAATGGCTATAAAGTTTCTATCACATTCAGTAATTATCTTCAATCTCAAAAGGAGAAAGGAAATTCCATAATAAGAACTACATGAAACATTGAGTGTACAGGTGCCAGAAAATATTGTTTTGTTTAGTGGAGATGAGATTATAAAAATATGGCTCTTTATAAATGCATGTTCTCAAGTTTATTTATAGACACTGTGACACCCACTCTTAAACTCCTTATTTAATCACTAACAGAAACTTATTTCTAAAGGGAATTAGGGTGGTGAAAATATATTTTAAAGTGGCATATTTTCTAGAGCAGTCTTGTTTTTTTTTTTCCTTACTATTATCAATAACAACTACCCAGGAAAAAAGCAGTCAGGAGGTAATTTAAGCCACAGCAAACAAAAACGTTTTAAATTTCTCAGGGGCAAGCTGCACTGCATCTTGAAGGAAATTGGAAGGAATATCAAAGAGAATTTATTGTCTGATGACCACCCCTGGTTATTTAGTGAAAGCTTCGAGAGAAAAACACAGCAGCAGCTCAGAGATTTGTTGTAAACTTTCTTTAAGAGAGGGCAACAGAGAGAAGGATTGAGATTTCACTAATTTTATGCTTTAGGACCATGGATACCTTTGATTACAAGCAGTTAATTCACGGTTGCATTTTTAAATAAGTCATATCAAGCAATTCTACTAGGTTATTATGATTACTGTTGAAAGGGCAAATACTGACCTCACTAATTGTGAATTCCATTCATTGCAGTTAAGATAAGAACATCTACTACACTAACCATTCACAGTCATTAATAATTACTTTTTTCCACTTACGGATAATGTCCAACTGCATATTAGAAAAGTAAATAATGCTTTTCTGTCTACTACAAAGTACTTTCCCAAAAGGATAAAATAAATCTCGGATATAAAATACTACTTTACTTCTATCAAGGTAACTACAAATATATGTCTATTTATTAGAGCCTTTTCATTATCAAATAGAGATTTCATTAAATAAATGAAGTAAAGTTAACCATCTATATTTTGGGCTCAAATCTCAATGTTCTAAGTTCATGTTCTCCCTGAGAGGTAGGCCTACAAGAGTTTATTCCAGAAAGGACATCGAAATAAGTGGTTTTGATGCAAAATATTAACAGTGGGAAAGTTTCACATGCTCACTTGATGAATAAAAGGAATTTTTGATGCTACCCAGTCGCTTTTAATGAAAGGGAGGTAGAAAGAGAGAGAAAGTGCACACATTCCTCATAAACTCACTTTGGACTTCTTGGCTTAATTGGTAAAGTAAGTGGGGTAGGCATTTCTTTGTTCCTAATACCGGCACTGATTACCAAACAACCCACCAGGGCCATTCTCATTTCCACTGAAAGCTCGGCAGCTGTGGGACTCAGAATTGGCCTGGGAGGGCTTCTGATCTGAACAAGAGCCACTGCAGAACTCCAGACTGGTGAGACACACAGGCTGATGGCCCTGTGACATTTTAATGCATTGGGTTTTCTCCCGCTGACCCACGACATGGGTAAATAAAGATAACCTTCCCCAAGAAACACAAACCGCTTCCCTCCCAGGGTGACACTGGGGAATTACGGCAAAGAGAGCGAGTGTCCTGCTAGCATGAGCTGCCATCATAATGAATGGGAAGAGAGGGTTAGTTCAGAGCCATAGGCGGGAGTTCTGGAAGCAGGAATACTGATAGCAGTTATCTGAGCCAGGCTGGGGAAAACCCCACACAAAATCTCTTTGTTATCTGATTCAAATGAGTGGTTTTCTCAGCCTTGTTTCTCATTAAACATTTTGAAAGGAATTATCCCAAGTTTTGCCTATTTAGCTGTTTTTGTTTTGTGGCTTAATGCACATCACATTACCTAATAAAAATCACACCACATTAAACAGGCTGTGTTGAGTATGCTGCGGTTAGTGTGACTTTACTGGTGTTATTTTAAGTGTCTGTTCTCTGAATTCCCTCGGAATTTGTGCTGTTAACTCCCATGAATGCAAACGGACCTCCCAAGCTTGTAGTTACACACTCTGTATATTCATTAGGAGGCAACTTCACTTCTAGATGTTACGCGGAGGGCTGTATTTTTTTTTTCCCTGAGTATTTGAGTTCCTGAACACACTTGTTTGAAAATGCCTCTTAAAATCTATGGTTTAGCTGGACAGACTAAAATTTTTGTGTAATCAGAGAGAATGTTTAGAAAACATTGTTTGGGAAGGAAAATAATGCTTTCATGCTACTTCCAAGAGAATAAATAATGCAATCCCCCTTCCCAGGGTCATGGGTATCCTGGCTTTAGTATTTCTAATAAAACAAAGAAGAGACACGGTCCTCCGAAAAGAATGATACAAAAACATCAAATATTAACCATTTGGCCCAGAAATGTGTATAGGGATCCAACTCAGGCCCTTTCACTAATGCCACAAATATTAAACTCACCTCTTCAAAGCCTTTTCAGGAAAAAAGATAAGACTGAAATCCAAGAGAAAAATCTCGTGCTGAAGTTTGTGGTTGTGTGCCTGAAGAGAAAGCTTTCACTTTGTCAGGAAAAGTTTCCACCTCATTTTTAACGACGAGAATTTATTTTATACTTAAGGCTGAGAGGGTTAGCATCCTTCCCTCTTTAATTTATAAGATATTTGTTTGGTATTATTTCTTATGTTTAAACATTATTATTTTGTACATGGCACTCCATTTACAAAACAGAAAGTTCATGTCAAACTGTGATAGGTGTTTAATTTGTAACAATTGCTTTATAACGGTTCTGAACAATGAACTGAATATTGTCGAAAAGAGGGTTGCAAATTTTTTGTAAGTTCTTGATTGATTCTTATTTGTATTGCTTAATGAAGTCTTCCATGGATCCTGATAAAATCATAGATTAGAAAATATGTGCCTATTAAGGTTTCATGAACTTTCATTTCCTCGGAATCCGTAGAAAACTAGCAGAACAAGGAGTGGCATCACTGGTGAAGTAGTGCCACCTTCTGGAAATTTTCAGAATAGCAGCCATAGTTCCTGTGCTTTGCAAAAGAGAGCTCTTTTCGAACACACATTTATCTCTGGGGGGAGAAAACCACCTTGTTTAGTTTATCTAATTATCCTAAGGACATTCAGTTTTACCCTTAACCCTTTTCTTGTAGCTTTGCCTCACCATGGAAAGGAAAAATTCGTTCCACTTTGGAGACAATGCTTTTCTGGACATCTGAAGAATGAATGGATCATCATTTATACAGAGGATTTAGCATGAAGGGAAGCTGGATTCCAACAGTTTAAGCTTGCAACTTAGACACATATGTGTTTAGTGCACATGTGTGTCAAAAGACATTAAAATTTCTCATCTACAGAACAAGAGTAATAATAATATCTACTTCACAGGGTTATTGGAGGGTAAAATGCGATAACGCCTGTAACATGCTTAGTACAGTACCTGGCACACACACAGCAGCAATCAATAATGGGAGAGATTATTAAACTGATATTTATTTGACCTATTAATAGTCATAGTGTTGGCAAGGCTCTCAAGAGGTCTTCAGGTCCAGTCTGCCCTGGTAAGAAAGCTTCCACACTTTTCTAAGTCATGAGAAGAGGAGTATACACCATCTCCTTAGTGAGTAATACCCTCCCTGTTCTCCACCCTCTCCATTCTGGCCTCAGTATCCCCCTCTAGCCTCATGTCCTTCACCTAACCTTTCCCTGACACCCACAAGTCTACTTCCAGCCCCCAAGCTGGCCACTTGCCTCCCGTCTCTGCATATTTCCTTGTATCACCCCCCTTGTCTGCATGTTCCACCTCTCTCTGCTTGTTTAAGCCGTTCCCTTCTTGGAGGCATGGATGTTACCTTTTCTACTTCTCTCTTCCCTACCACCCATTTCACATCTGGAAAGTGTTTGTTTGGGGTGCTATTCCTTGACTGCAAAACTCCTGAATGGCAGGTACAAGATGCTACACATTGTTGTACCCAGAGCAGCGGCTAGATGTTTGTTCTATGACATTAGTCTCCACAATGAAAATACATGTCAATATCCGCAACTTTCAAACCAAGATGATCTGCCAAACATTTCACTCAATTTGATCTTGCAAATAAAACTTAAATCCCTGACCTACATTAGACGACCATTCACAAAGTAGCAAACATAAGGGCTTAGCTCCCGGCCCACACTGAAAGGAAGATCAGAGTAAGTCTATTTGCTTTATTATGGATATAAATAAGTTGGTAGTAACATCTCATCCTTACATAGAATTGTTTTTCCCCTGAGTAGCCCCCATGTAAGGACCTACTCATACATACTTGTGTACCATGCCAGCATCTCTCTGTGGTAGACAAGGCACCTGGAGACAGGTGGGCAACCCCAGCACAGGATGAAGCCTGGGCTGTGGACGGGACAGCTCTGAGTTAGAATCCTGCTCTACTATTTACCAAGTGGTTTCAACTTCTCTGACAGTCATTTTCCTGCTCTGTAAAATGTTATTAAAAATACCGGCCCCCGTCTCTTCTCAGGGTCGCATGGGGAGCACATGATTTGCACGGTGCCTTAGCACACACGCAAAGGGCTAAATAAGAGTGCCAGACAGAGGACAGGTATTCAAGGGTCCCTACCACTGCATCTTTGCCCATCATTTCAGAATTCCCTACCATTTATTTTTTTTAATCCAGAGGTTTAAAGAAGGCTTTGTCCTAGATCAACCAGCAGAGGTCACTCAAGGACAGACTGAATTCTGACCGTCCCCAGGCCTGACTTCTTAAGTTGAGGACTGTATAGTTGTAGTTAAAATAACATAATGTTTTATGGTAACACTTCACTTTTAATATTATTACTCTATATTGTCCATTAAGAGCTACACTGCGGCAATTCGATCAATGTTTGGCTTATGGAGTTTTCCTCACTTAAATTCTTTTTGGAGAGAGACCCAGCTAAATGCCCTCAGGCTAGAGAAGTGAGGAGGATGCAGATATAGAAGAAGGACAAGATAATGACATAGCACTTTCAATGACATTAAAAAAAAAGAGTCTAATGTTGATCAGAGCGGGCAGAAAGAGAGCTGGGCCTGCGTCCTAATAAGCAGTGGAGGGTGGGTAATAGGACAGAAGTGAATGTTTCAGAGAGACTCAGAGGTAAGAAAGAGCCGTTTAGAATCTTCTGGGTGGTCTAGAAATATTAGAAAAAATGGGAGTCCCAACCCTTAAAAACATCTGTTTGCAGCATATAAAATAAATATGTATCGCTTTACTAAGGCTATGAAAAATGAAATGTAGAAATGTCATAAATGCCACACTTTGTGATTCAGATTTCCTCCAGACGTAAGAGATGTATCTTGCATTTATATAATGCTTCACCATTTAAAAAATACTTTCATATCCATTACATTATCTTGCCTTTAAAATAACCCCAGGAGTCACAAGGTCACACACCCGTAGGCTTCTTCACGGCAGCAGCCACATCCCACGGTGTTTTGAATCTGCCCCAGGTCGTTGGACGTAGTATGCATTCAGTAAATATGTGTTGGATGAAGGATCAAAACAGATAAAACCAGAACATCAATTATCTATTTACACAAATTTTATTATCTGTGTAATAAATTTACTACACCTGGATTTATCAGTGCATTTTGTCAACATTCCAAGTTGCAACACTATTTAAATGGGCTTTAGTTTTAGGTACCATCGAAATTGGTGACACCCAGCGAGGGGTGCTGCTACCTCTCTCCGTGAAGCCTCTGGATACCAGAAATCTTGCAATGGCCTTGATGAAAGCTGAAGATCCTGTATCAGCAGATGGCAGGGTTCCTGCAGAACTTAACCCAGGCCACATCTCAGGGATGACCCTCTCTGGTTAGCGGGGGTGGGGGGTGGGCAGGAGATGTCCCACCTACTGCAGCACTCAACAGAATAAATAGAACCAACCTGTCAAAGCAGCGGGAAACTGGACTGCACGTAGAGGTGACTCAGAAGAATTGAGCAAGCCAAAGGGGTTAAGTTAGGGTTTGAAAATCACACCAAAAGGGGCAAAGGCATTCCTGGTACAGCGTACAGAAGTGGGCAAAGACAGAATGATTAATTGCAGAGTGTCCCAGCAAATTTGCTTGAGGAGTAAAGATGGAGATCACTTGTTAGACATGTGGTAATTTAAATCTAATTATTTAAATAGAATTTTGAAGCATAGATTATCAAGTTTTTTTCATCTTTGTATAGTCAGCATTCAATCCATTTTCATTTGAATTGAATTGGACAAGTGCGCAGTTCTAATTGTTCAGAATGTCTTCCTTTAGATTTTTTCGAATTTTGGCTCCTGTCAAGGTTCACCTGTCAAAGCAGCCCAACAAGAACATCCCAAACCATGTGGCCGTAACGAAGCCCAGCCTCCTCTCGTGAGCAGTTCATAACCACCTCTCCGTCAGTCACCTCTCGCAGTAGCACTCACTTGTCTCTCTGGTCAACCTGTGATGACATCTGACTTTGTAGCCCATTTCCTTGATGGAATTCCAAACGCACCAAACACATAATCCATTTTCACTCCCATTCTCATAAGGAAATGATTGCTGCCACCATTTTTCATGGGTTAGTGGGGATGAGATAGAGTTAAAAAAAATTGGAAAAATTTAAACATAAATGTGGAAAATTATTTTCCTGGCTGACACTCCTATCCAATGGCCAAGGAGCTAACAACATACAGTCCTCCCAACTTCCTGCCCAGCAGGACTGACTTCTTTAAATGAGACCGCAATGCTCATAGAGACAGAGTCTGGCAATTGGAGATGAGGGAGAGAATCTGCACCCTTCCTATACCCCGAGTGGTGACTTGGCCTTCCTCTTTGTACAGGGATTTCATCACCCACCCAGGCAACAATCTACTGCCCGCCTCCCAGCTGGGTCAGAGAGAAAACACTCTGACAAGGGCGATCTGGCCACCAGGTGTTTGTTTTATTTGTCAATTCCCTTTTAACAGTGCCCAGGGTGTGAGCTATGTCACTGACAGGCATAGATGGATAGGCACATGCTGTCATTCATCAGGAAAGGAGGAGGCAGCTTGTGCTTTGGAGAGTCTGGGGTTTTGTCCAATGAGTGAGGGGCAATGATGGGGGCCTGAAGCTCAGGCCAGAGGCCAAGCACCTGCCATGATGAGTCCACTGCAAATCATTTGACTCCCATGTAATCTGTACATTTTACATGAAATTTAGGAGGTTAGGATATGCTTGAGTTAAGAACCCCCACGACCCATACACCAACATCATTCTCTTTCTCCCTTTCTCTCTCTCTCTCTCTCTCACACACACACACACACACACACTGCACACAATGAAACCTTCCCTATAGGAGGAATGTTGTAGTTTTCAATATTATGCCAGCCTCACCCCAGAGGACTGGCACCACCAAGGAAGAGCAGATTTCTGCTGCCACCATGGTGCCTGGATGACTGGCCGCCGTCCTTGCAGCTCGTGACCGAGTGGCCGACCTGAACCCTGGATCTGTTAGCTGCCTTTCCTGGGTAATGGAGTGTGTATGGCTGGAAAGCGGTGATTTTCTAACAGAGGAACTGAGAACGAGGAGCCGGGCCCTCAGCGCAACTTATCCCACGGCCAACCCCAACCCCCTTCCCCCCCTTCCCCGGCCACTCTCCACTCTCCCAGGACAGCCTGCATTTTAGCTGAATGTAATGAAAGAAAGTTGGCCCCAAAGGTGTCTCCAAGTGTCTCTGCCCAGAACTAGAGAAAATTTGTTTGGCAGAACTTCCAAGGTACATGCAAACTCCTAACGGGGTTTTGGCACATCACAAACAATTAGGCGACTGCACTCCATAATCAGCCCAGGGGGACGGGGAGGCCATGCGCCTGCCAGATTTCTGGTAAAATGTCGCTTTGATTGGAACTAGGGTTCTTTCCTTCTGTGTCCCCAGGTCTCAAGTGAGGCTGGAGGGAATGCCAGACCTTCTGATTTGGGGCAAATCCGACCTGTCAGTGTTTACAGAGGAACTTCAAGCTGGCAACCGCAGTAAGGTCTCCTAAATCCGCTGGAGGTGCCCGTAGAGAGAGAGGTATACTCGTGCTTGCAGGAAATGGCCCCGTTTCCGTTTTGTTCCATCTGTACACAAGCCGTGAGGCCCAGTGTTTGATCAGCTGTCTCTGAGAAGTGAACTTGAGGCTCCAAGTCGCCTGAGAATGGAGTGGCTTCCTCTGGCTCAAGGTGATCAGGTGATCCTTGGGGGCTCCTTCCCAGCGGGGGTGGCCGTCCGCCATCTGTGAGCCACTGGGTATGCCTTGGCTGTGTGTCTCCAGGAGCCAGCCCTGAACCGAGGCCCACCTGGGTACCTTGGCCCAGGGCCTGTCCCCGGCGGCCAGGCTGCGCGCACGAAGCAGGTCTGCTACACACTTGTGACGGAAACTGGATTTGGCAGGGGCGGACTTGCCCGGAAAGGCACAGTTCCTCCCACGCTCCCCAGCCGGTGGGAAAGCTGGGGCTCTGGTAGTCCTCCTTGCCCTCGCCCTGCAGGGGTGGCTGGCAGGCGGGCTGCCGCCTGGTGGAACTCTGGCACGGATAAAGATGGCAGCGGCCATTCAGCTAATGGGGAAATGCTTCCAAAATGAGCTACAAGTCAGTTTACAAAAATGGAGAAGGGGGAGAAAAATCTATTAGGTTGCAATCTCTTGTTGGGAAACATGTTCCTAAAGGGAGTTTACATGCCATGGAAACAAATCCCTGAAGCCCATTTTCAGCTTATTAGCGCTAAATTGGCCACAGCAAATGAGCACTGCAGTTGTCAGTGACCTGAGGTTTTATAAGCGCACTGGGACTGTTTGCAGAGATTTTACATGCGCCCCGCAGAGCAGTGGAGGGGAGGAAACTCGACCTACTGCTCTCACATCCAAAGCACAGAATAGCAATGGCTCTATCCCCTCTTGTACCCTCTGCACAGGGATCTCCTGGGGGTGGAAACTTCCTTGAGATCTTTGCCCTACTGCTTAACTTTATTAAAAAGGGAAGAACAGGAGTAAACGGCACAATTTGAAAGTTCTACTTGGGGAAGGAACCTTCATTTCAAACCATTTAAAATGGATTTGGAACAGCCCTATCCTGGCAGAGACGTGGTGAGGGTGGCCTATAAAACTCAGTTCCAGCCCTGCAGGGGGGCGGGCGAGAATGCCTAGTGAAGTGAGCAGGAAAATACCCTTTTGCCAACAAGCTCACAGCTTCCAGACCGGACCCAGACCCACATCTGCCTTATCTTGTTTCTTATCTGCTTCTCTCACTAGGTTTCATCCTTCCTGGAGTTCGCATGCTAGGGGCAGAAGATGAAAAAATAAAATATTTGCATGCATGACTAATATCATTGAAATCTGATCAGCTCTGCGAAGGAAATAAGCAGGAAGCTGCAAAGGAGAGTCACCTGGGAACCTGCGCTGGGAAGAGTGGTGGGGAGGACGCGTTTCAGTGGAGACCTCAGAACACAGAAGTGAGTCTCAGGGAAGCAGGAGCAGAAGGGTGGGTGCTCCAGGTAGAGGGACGGTGGGCACCAGGTGTGTGAGGCAGGTGTGAGCTTGGGATGCTTCTGGAAGCAAAAGCAAGCCAGCAAGTGAAAAAGAGACAGGATGCATTGTAGAGGTAGGTAGGGGCTCAAACATGCAAAGCTTGGATACAGGTTTTGGATTTTTTTTTTTTTAATTTCCTTCTTGAAACTGTCTTTCTTCACATCTGTAAGATAACCAAGTCCTAGTTCTTCTCCTAGCACCCTGGCCAGGCCACGGCTTCCTTCTTAGCTCCTCGTGCTCTATGTACACACACACCATCGATTCTTGGCCATTTGCTCTTTCTTTCCCTCTTCTCTCTCCTGAGAATCCAGCCCTCTGGCAGCATCCTGTTTTCCTCCAAACACCAGTATTTAATTAATTGAGCCAACAAACATTTATGGAACATCTACTATGTGCCGAGCACTCTCTTACCTGCAGTGAATATTTTTAAAAAATTAAATAAAGCCCCTCCCCTGACTCCTTAAACTTGGGGACTAGATATTAAGGGCACCTGCAGGAGTAGAAAGGAATATATCACCCATCATGGGGATTCAACGAGATGACATTCGAGCTGGGTCCTGAAGAAAGAATAGAAGATTTTCATAGAGAAGAAGGAGCTGTTGGGTGAAGCACCAGGACAAAGAAACAGCATGCACAGGCATGGAAGAGAAAATGATGTTTAAGGGACCAGGAGTAGCTCTTTGCATCCTCCTTACTGGGTCCACATCCCCACCCTAGAGTGGACCGTCTCTGTTTGAGTCAGACAGCTGGAAAGCAGCACTCACAGATGAGAAGAATGTGGTTTGAACCTGGGGCAGCACCAAAAAGATTGTGGCAATGATCCCACGATCGTTTATCAGGATACAGCACAAATGTGCAAAACTGAGAAATCGGAGACATGAATTAGGTAGACATCCTGCTCTTGCTAGTTATTAGCACTTTCCTAGAATGTTCCAGTGCACAAGTGGGACCCTCACCATGAAGGGGAGTGAAATATGGGGAAAGTCCACTCGTGGGAATGCTTAACAGGTGCTTACGTACTCGGAAAAAGCACCCGTGGGGAAATACCAACAAAACTGGGATTGCACAGCTTGGGGAAGATGGGAGAGTGATTACATGGCCACAATATATAAAAGCCTTTCCTATAAAGAAAAAAGGTAGATAATCTTCTTTATATTTTATTTTCACTGGGGACAGAACACAAGGAAAATGGTTTACTTGTATCCAAAAAGGTTTTGATTGTATATAAGAAAAAGTTTTCCAGACAAGGAGGTCTTTTAGAAATTCAGCCAATGCTCCTATCTCTGGCCTAATTTATGGGTGGATTTACCTGAAGCAGGTTGAAACAGACCTGCTGACCCCCTCTCAAAATAGAGAGCTTGATTCCTGGGTGGAAGAGGTCAAATTACCTATGAATAATCCAGAATTGACCATTTCAGCCCAGAGTGGACACTTCAGATTCTTCAGCCAGAAATATTTTTTTTATCTAAACCTTGTTTATTCCATACTTGTTCATATTCTCTTCCTTAATTTTCAACCAGTTAGAGCAGATGAAGCTGCCGAATGGACCCTGCTTTCTTCTTCCTTTCCACTCTATCTCAGACTGAGTCAACTGAATGGTTGATATCATTTACTGTCTTTGCTGGTATTATCAAAAGTTTTTTAGTTCCTAAGAAAAGTGTCACTCATTTGTGCTTTAACTGCTAGCCCTTATCGCCATGAGAGACAGAATTGTTGTGCAAATTGCCTTCTATAAACTTGTTCAATAAATAAAACTCAAAGCCTTTCCGATGGAGGTTTGAGGAGGTCCAAGAGCTGACAAAGCAGAGGGCAAGAAATTAATTATTTGCCCAGGGAGTCCTAAGAGTCCATTGCAGGATTGAAGGTGGAACTGATCGATCTCTGGAACATAAGAAACTTTGGAGCTTAAATCTGAGACCCTGTCAGCAGCAGTCCAAACACTAATATGTATCTGGGCTGAAGATGATGAGGGGTTCTTTGTATGTCTTTCATTTCATATAACCGTACCTCTCCCCGTTCATTCTCTCCCATCTCGCATTTCCGCAGGGCATTGCGCTCCAACAGCTGTTCATTGGGACAGGGTGGGCTGTTCATCTTCCTCAACCAGAGGGCAACCCTGATCATGATCACACCACATGCTCCAAGAATCTGAATTGGGACTCTTGCCTGAGCCTCAGTGGTGAGGCTGCCAGAGTGCCAAGCACTGCGGGAAACAACAGATTCACAGCACCATCCTGTAGGTCCCACTAAACAGACTTGCCACCTTGACCATCAATCAAGGCGCAAAACTGTCCAAGGCTCTGTTGCTCTTTGCGGGAAAGCTATGGTGCCTTAGAAGCTTCCTTGTCACCAGCCTGAATAAAAGCTACTCATTTGTATCTAACTTATTTTTCAAAACTACTCCAAGCTTTCCAACTTCGATGTTGAACTATGTTAACAATGGCTGGCTTGGAAAGTCCCTGTAGGATTTGTAAGAAATTAATGTTAGCCTCCTCTCAACAGAAAACTAGGGGTTTGCAAAACACACCATATGCTTGTCACTTTGCCAATGAATCAAGATGTTTTTGCAGCCTTCTGAGTCTAAATAATTAATGGTAATGTCTAAAGATTATCCCAAGGTTCAGGGAGTAAGGATAGGGCCTTTGCAGTGTCCAACATTACTCAACCTCAGCTCAACCCAATATTTCATGTGATAAATGATCAGGCTACATGACCACCCCCCAACACACACCCCACCCCCGACTTATCACCATTGTTCATTCCCTTTGCTTTTTCCCTTCCTCTTCTTTCTTCTATAATTAGATTCTTTGGCTTTCTTCAAATGAGTGCTGCTGCCTCATCCCAGCCCTCAAATAATACACTTCTACTCAGGTTTCTCCAGCTTCCTTAAATGGACAAGGGTGTGCATCTAATAGTTTATCCATTAACATTAGTGCTGTTCTTATCAAGAGATTAATTTCCTTTCAATAAGCTCTTGCCAACCAATTAATCCAAGCCAATGAATCAAGCTAAATAAATCAATAGCCCAGCTGATTTTGATGATTGTGGAGATTATAGCATTTTCTAAACATTTTTAAGAGTAGATATTAAGTTCTTGCTCTATAAAATAAAAAGGCATGTTCAT
>CAUYSK010039519.1:0-15380 GCA_963575035.1 Avahi laniger | reverse complement strand
GAAAAATAACTTGAATAAAAACAATGCCATTTTTGCATTTGTTTTCCAGTACAAAATTGAATTTTGTTGACACCTTAAATTATTATCTTGTTTTACTACTAATTATAACTGTAATCTCTTATTGATAAATATTGATAATTACATTACTAGTAATATTTACTATTAAGGCCTATGAGAAACACCTGACATGATTTCTAAGCTACATAAAAAGATGATATATAGAATACCTTTTTTGTTTTTAATTATTATGGATACATAAAAGTTGTATGCCTTTATAGGGTACATATGATGTTTAGATACAGGCATACAATGTGAATTAATTCAATCACTTAAACAAAAAAACGTTTCCAATCTGGCCAAAGTACAAACTAAAAGCACGAATATAAGGAATAACAATTATATTTTTATGTGATACTTTACATGATCATTGGAAACTATACAGACTGACCTTAAGAAGAAAGAAAAATGCAAAGTAATTCTTCCTACTCATTATTATACACAGACACACACACACACAGATATCACAATCAATCTTATTTACATTTTTTTATTACTACACTATGAATGGTAAATGATAATTAATTCAACTTTAAAAGAACTCACAGAATATTCCTGAACTAAATAATAGACACTTTAAAATTCAGCCCCAACTCTAAGAACTGGGAAATCACTTCCCTTCCATGTGGTAGCAGAATGTTTGTTCCTTTGAGCCATCTATTTCTAAAATGGAGTGTAGAATAAATAAAAGCCTGAGTAAAACTATTACATTATCCATGGTAAGACACAGTGAGACTCTAAGAAGTGGCCAAGAAATCTAAAGCAGTTTATCCATCAGAACTTTTTGAAAAAAAAATCACTTTTAACCTTTCAAAGAAAAAATGTTGACAGATATATGGGAAGATAACAACACATTGTCACTGATCATGGCGACTCGATGTGAGGTAATGATGAGTTTTAAAAGTTTATTTGAAGCCCATACAGTCTAATAGAGTACCAGAAAGCGGTGTCTTCCATAATAGAAAATGTGAAGGTTTTTTTTTGTTTGTTTGTTTTTTTTGCAGAAATCATTATTCTCAAGTCATTTTCTTTAATCAGAACAGTTATCATAGCTAGAAGACTTGTACTAATCTTTCACTGCTACTATTTAAGTGGAAAATGGAAATATTTTAAACTTTGGTAAGAATTGGGCTGAGTTCTACCAAAGACTAGATGGGTAATTAATTCAGGGTTAATTGCTTAATTAGTGGCTTCATTATTCATCTGTAATATATAGAGTTTATAAAAAAAAAAGCATGTAGGGTTGTAGTGAAGACTAAATTATAACAAGTATGCATGATATTTAGTACGGTGCTTAGCACACAGGAAACCCTCAATAAATAGTAGCTACTGTTGCTGTAAATCAGATATACATAACATGTACGCATATCTTCATGTGCTGATTAATTACTACTTCTCAGAAAAGATCTGAGGCATATATCTAATATGCACGTCCATATGTTCATTTAGCGCTTATCAATAATCCTCATCTACTTGATTAGAATAGCAACTTGTATTATATGATATCCTATGTTTTCTGTTCCTTCAAAATTAAAAATTACAATAAATACTAAGTTAAAGGAAGATGTAAATACTAATGAAAATCTAGTTATAAAAAGAAAATCACTTAAAAAAGAGCAAAGTATTTTGAATGGCTCCAAAAGCTGTTTGGACCTTTTGGTTTTTCTAGGGTAGACAGCATAGACATAAACTTATCATAGAAAAATACACTTTATACATTTTCAATATACTCTGAAATAGATACTTAATGAAATTGTTAAAGTTTCTTTTCTGTACAACTTTACATATTTAGACAGGTTTGTGAGAAAATGGATGATTTCTATGCTTCCAAATGTTATAATTGTGAATGTTGAGATTTTATAATTTTGAGTTTATATAATAAACTAATTAAATTTTAAAAATATAACAACATAGCTCACAAAATAAATTATTACAAAAAAATGTAAGTAGGTACTACCAACATAAAATATTATCAGAAAATATTTAATAAATAATTAATAAAACCTCCTTTCATGAGGTTTGACCCTGGGATGGTACATATACTGGGAAGATTTTTTTTTTCATGTCATTATGTCACAGAGACTGTATTAAGTAGTAATTACTATTAACAAAATGTAATATTGTACAAATTACCAGAGCTATCCTTTTTATTAACAAAACTCGATAAAAAAAATAAGAAAGCTATTGCTAAAACTATCACATTAATATCCCTCTGAGATTTGAACTATAATTGCAGTCACTTTTATTCTGCCCCATGAGACATAAGAGTAATGCAGGAGACAGCTAGCAATCCCCTCATGTAATTATATTTCTCCCGATGTTTGAATCATTAGGCAGAATTTTTGCTGATAGAACTACTAATTCCTTTCATATTAAACTCAGTTATTCTTGGCCCATAGAGAAATTTCAAACAAAGGATAGTTACCACATATTGTTTGTCTATGACCTCTTCTTCTACCTTATCAGGAACATGGAGAGGTTAAGGAATTGCAAGAAATAGAGAAAAGTTCTAATATTGCCTAGCAACACCTCAAAATATTAAAGTCATGGAAGACTCACTAGGAATAAGAAAAGGTGAAATCATTTAAAAATTATTTTAGACATAGTTTCTATGTCATCTATGTAGAAAAAGAGAGCTAAGCAGAAATGGGCTCATTTTCCATGCATCAGAAAAGCAATAAAGGAATAGAAAGAAATAAAGACATACGTTTCTAGTCATCACTGCAAACTCACACCAGGACAGTAAAATTTCCATCAAAAGTATTCTAAAATGAGTCCAAATTTAAAGTAATAAAATATACACCTAATACAAAAATAAAAATTGAGTTACAACACTATAGTCTTGATTCAATGTGACATCCAAGACATCATTTCTCCTTTTATTTATTTCAATAAATAGTAGATAAATTTGCTTTTTATTTTAAAATTTAAACAATTTTGTTATATTAAGTATATAATATATTTATGTTGAATCATAGAACCTGACAATTCAGATGCTGGTTTCATTGATAATGGCTCTCAAAAGCTTTTAATAATGGGACTAAAGAGTTCCTCTAAAGCATAAGATATAATGAAAAAAAAATCACAAGGTTTAAAGTCAGAATATGTCTATCAATGTGTTATGAGGATTAAATAAAAGAAGTAAATAACACAGGACCTTCATTATGGGAATAGGGAGGTGTTTTCAACAAATATTTGCTCAGTCTTACTCTGATTTGTAATATCCCATGGGGATTCTTTCAACAGCAGAGGGGATTTGTGTTAGGAATACTAGGTAGACAAACCTACTCAATCTACCGAACTTTTTTTTTTTTTTTTTATTGACCCAGGGTCTCACTCTGTCACCCTGACTAGAGTGCAGTGGTGTCATCAGAGCTCACTGCAACCTCAAACTCCTAACTTCAAGCAATCGTCCTGCCTGGGCCTCTCAAATTGCTAGAATTACAGGCATGAGCCACTACACCTGGCCTCTCCAAACTTTCTTGATGTGACTTCTGCAGTGGTTTGAGTGAGATGTATATGAACACACATTCCTTACTGGGACTAGAATGAGTTAAGGGTTGGAAAAGCTATCAGAGAGATATTAGAGAAGGGAGGAGAGAGGACTACTTCCTGTGAAGATAATGTCAGGATAAAGCAAACTGTCTTAATATAATCTAGCTTTTGGTTAAAGGACACTTTTAACCAAGTGGGTGGGAGGGTAAGAGGAAGCAACAACTTGGTAAAGTAGGCTGAAGATTCTCAATAGCATGGTAGGGTGTATATACCAGGCCCTGCCATTGTTCAAACCCTGACAGTTTGTTCTTTCCGTGGATGATTACACTGCCATATATCTGTCCTACCCTCTCTATAATGTTCCCAGAAAAATCTTTCTGAAATATAAAGCTGAAAATTTCATTCACCTTCTTAAAACTCCCATGTCTTTTCTTCTTCTCCAGAATAAAATGTAATTGTCACAGGTTGATTGGTATGTATTTGAAAGTAAACTTGACTAAAGCCAGCAGATTTTAGCAGAGAAGACATTTATAATTTGTATTTCCAAAAAGATAAAGGATTCTGTAGACTTCTTTTGATAGAGAAGAAGGAAAAGTGATGAATTAGACCAAGGGTTATTGTTGTAAGCGGTGGGAATCTAGCAGAATTTGATTATTGGATCAGACTAGATCGAACACAGGTTAGTGTCTTGAAGAGCACACCACTCCATCCTCAACACTTCTCAACAGTGCTGATCACATGGTATACATTTAACAAAAATTCAGCATTCTACGCTCTACTTCTACGAGATCAACTTTTTAAAATTTCACATACGAGTGTGGTCATACAGTATTTGTCTCTCTTTGCCTGGTTTATTTCATGTAACATAATGTCCTCCAGGTTCATCCATGTTGTCACAAATGATAGGATTTTCTTCTTTTATACAGTTGCATAGTATTATATTGTGTATATACACCATATTTTCTTTTCCCATTCATCTGTTGACAGACACTTAATTCCTTATCTTGGCTATCATAAACAGGATTGCAATGAACATGAGAGTTCAGGAAGCTCCTTGATATACTGATTTCATTTCCTTTTGATAGATAACCAATAGTGGAATTGCTGGATCATGTGATGGTTCTATTTTTAATTTTTTTTTTTTTTTGAGACAGAGTTTCACTGTGTTGCCTGGGCTAGAGTGCCGTGGCGTCATCCTAGCTCACAGCAACCTCAAACTCCTAGGCTCAAGTGACCCTCCTGCCTCAGCCTCCTGAGTAGCTGGGACTATAGGCATGTGCCACCAAGCCTGGCTAATTTTTTCTATATATTTTTAGTTGTCCGATTAATTTCTTTCTATTTTTAGTAGAGACGGGGTCTCACTCTTGCTCAGGCTGGTCTCGAACTCCTGAGCTCAAACAATCCGCCCGCCTCAGCCTCCCAGAGTTCTAGGATTACAGGTGTGAGCCACCGTGCCCGGCCCTATTTTTAAGTTTTTGAGAAACCTCCATGCTGTTTTCCATAATGGCTGTCCTAATTTACGTTCTCAACAACGGTGTACAAGGGTTCCTTCTTCTCCACATTCTTGCCAACACTTGCTATCTTTAGTCTTTTTGATAATACCCATTCTAATATTAGTGAAGTGATATCTTATTGTGGTTTTATTTGCATTTCCCTAATGAATAGTGACGCTGAGCATTTTTTCATATACTTATTGGCCATTTAAATGTCTTTTAAAAATATCTATTCAGGTTTTTTGCCCATATTTTAATCAGGTTATTTGTTTCCTCGCTATTGAGTTTTTTGAGTTCCTTACATATTTTGCACATTAAACCTTTATCAGATGTACAGTTTGCAAATATTTTCTCCCATGAATGGAGCCCTTGTGAGAGTCAGTGAATGCTACATTTCTGAATCCAGAAGGAAGAGGTAGAGTTTAGTATCAAGTGGTTTTTAATCTAGGCTACTTTGATAGAACTACTTTTATCCATAAAATGTTTGAGAATGAATGAAAAAAAATAGTCAACTGGTATATCTGAAAAAAATACCTGAAACTTAAGGTGAAGAGAAGTCAAACAGAAAACTAGAGGGGAACAGAACTTGTCCCTCTGGTTTATTACAATGGCTACCACTATGTGTACTGATGCCATAAAAACTAATAATTGAGTTAATGTAATAACTATTTCATTTACTGAGCCATTAGTATGTGATCAAACATTATCTTCAGTGCTTTTCCTGCATTATCTTAGTCTTTAAAATATCCATGTGGAATCGGCATTATTGTGTCCATTTCACATATAAGTAAATTTAGGCTCAGAGTGATTAATTACCTTCTCCAAAGTCACAGAGTCCACAGTGAGGCCAAAAGTTAAGTGAATGCCTGCCTCTCTGACTCCAAAGCTTCGTAAAATGTCACGGTATATTTAATTTTATCAAAACAATATCATTCAAGGTCCCTTATAATATGCCATAAATTATGCAGAGTCTAAATTAGCCAATCCTTTTATTCATTCATTGTGGATTAATTCTTCATAGAGTATCATGTCATGTATATGTATGAAAGGAAGGAAACATTTTTAATGCACATCAGTCTCTGAGAATGTTAGACTATATAAGCTGAAGTTGAAAAAAACACATAAAACTTAATTATTTGAGAATAGGATTTAATTATTATTTTCTAAACCCAAAATTAATTAATTCAAAACCAATAAAACATCAATTGTAGAGTTTTCTTTGTTGACTTATGCATGAATTGTCAAATATTTTTAATGTTACTAATACAAATTCTGTGTACTATAACTTTTAATTTATAAAAATTAAATTTCAAACTGTTTTGAGATTCTTAAGAATATGTTAAAAGGTGTGCTTGAATTTAATTTAAATTTTCAAAATATTAAAATACTAATGTCACAACCATTTTTCTAACTTAACACATTTTAGAGCCAAAGTTTCAATACAGGTAGTAGCTAAAATAATTGCTATTACAACAAAATATTTTGTAATTGACTTCCTTCCCAACCTTGTTCTTCATTTATTAAAACTAGTGCCTTAAAATAGTTTGTTTCAAAGTTTATACACATTGCGAAATGAAATGCTTTAGGTGTTCGCAATTTCAGGTATTTAATATTCAACAGGCGTAGTCCTAAAAGTCAATGCATGTTTTAAAATTTCCATTGTATATCCACGTGTTACTGCTAAGCTCTAAAATCATTGCTCTGTTATGCTATTGAAAGTTAACAAGATGAATTTTTGATATGATACCTTAAATTTAAAGTAAAAAAGGTAGATGTTGTGTTTTCTGAAAAAATTTGCAAAGTAATATGCATAAATAGCATAACCAGAATTATCTATTTTGTTTTCGTAATATAAAACAAGCTTGTTCCATCTTAAGCTTTTATAATATAGTAATAAAATCATTATTACTGATTCAATATAGATTATTTTGAAAGCATAGATAAGCCAAAACAATAATATGTGCATATATTTTTGTGTATCAATTGAATCACATCATGTTGCAATCTATATTTTACTCAAACTTAACCATGTATTAGGACCACATGTCCGTGTCTACCTTGTCTTCATAATGCCTGCGTATTACTCACTGTGTGAATGTAGCATAATTTGTGTATCCAATGCCAGATATTTAAGTATTATATAATTAAGTTCAGTTTTTTTCAATTTTGTCTTTAATTCTTTATTTTTCTAATTATATATAGAAGAAAATTATTTTAAGTGGAATTACCAGGTCAAAAGTATGATTTTTATAAAAGAATTTTAATGTTAATAGATGTTGTCTTTGTGATACATAAATAGCAGAAATTAAATTTTGTGCCCTTTTGCATCCTGAAGCATCTAACATGTCATTAAACGATGCAACCTTTCAGGTTGTAGGGACAATAGCATTCATCAGTTTGGTATGTAATCTCCTTGCAATAGCTCTAGTGCAGTTTACCATGGCTTTTAAATATTGCTGATTGGCCCTGTAGTGTAAAACCATAAACTTGATAGTTTCTATTAAGACACACCTGAGGCATTGGGAGCAGACATTCAAATTGTTATGCAAATGTGATACTTCTAGTATTCCAATGACTAGTCAGTTTTTGCAGCTTATAAATCCTTAACATCTCTTTCCTCGTCTTCTCCCCAAAATGGTTAACCAGAAATCAATTAGTGACAAAGTAATTGCAATTTTCTGTGATGCTGATACTTTTCCAAGTCAAGATATGAGAAACAACTAAATTTGGAGACGGATTAAATACACTAACCCTGATTTTCAAATAAAATTGTTTTTTCTTTTCCTCAATCAGGTTATAAAGTGATGAAATAGGGAAAAAAAAGTTAAATACCAATGAATTGCAATTGACAAGGTGAAATCCCTAATGTTCTTAATAATTTAAAAATAAAATTAAATATTACCTCTTATATACTTTTCTAAAATAGTAGCTATATTATGCTTTTCTATATTTTTGTAGTCTACTTTGGGTTATAAAATTTGATGGAATAAAATATAAATGGATTAGAGGCCAACCTGAAATTCTCTGAAATATGAATTACCAATCACTTTTCTGCCTCTTAGCTGTGCTTCTTATATTTACCCATCCAATTTCCCAGTTTTCAGGAGTTCATACATCATTTTAAAAATCATATTTTTTCTATATATTATATGTAATGTTTATGATTTGTGCTTGTTTTAAAAATTTAATCATTCAGTGTTTTATATGTACACACACATTTCTATTATACACATATAATATATAATATATAATTTTAGCATTTTATTTGTTTCTGCATAGAAAAAGGATTAAAAAAATGAAAAATTACAGTGAACTATTTGGTATGAAATGAAGAGATTCATTTATTATTAATAAAATGCAATTCAAATTCATGCTAAAATATCTAAATGGTAACAAATGATACAAAACAAAAATTGAAAGCCATTAGTATCTCCCTTTTACATTTTTAGTTTCAGTCCTCAAAGAACCATTTCAACTCTGATTAATACATTGTTTACTGCCATAATGATAACAGACTAACAGCTCAACTCATTGATTTTTATTCTCAAACAGTATCAACTGACTAGCACGTTTTAATTTGAGGAATTTAGATTTTATTTCCCTTGTCCTGTGAGTTTCACGGATAAGTATTTCTTTTTTCTCTTTATCATAATAAATAACATACTTAAACCTCTATTTATTGTTCTATTATCGTGAGATAATGTCTCTTAAGGCATACTACGTGAGGAAATAAATGACATTTTAATTCCCCATCTTTCCTCCATCATCCTCACTTCCTGACATCTATCTCCATAGCAATGCCTGTACCTTGACAAGATTTGATAAAAGCCAAATCCATTCTCTTTTAGGCCATTTTTTTTTCTTTGTGGCAGTCTCAGTCAAACTATGCTCTCTTCCTACATCAGGTTAGGGGTCAGTTAAGCAAACCCTAGATCTCTCCAGAATGCACAAACCATGACAAAAAATCAAACAAAACAAAACACTAACTATAAACTCAAAAATCACAAAAGAATCTAATTTTCAAACCCAGAATCTCCTGGCATAGATAATACAAATTGCAAAACAAACAGAAATATAAATAAAAGAAAGGCTAACTGAGCCCAAAGAATCCTTTTAAGCTACTTACTCAAGAAAAAGAATAATGTGAGTTAGAAAGGAGAATGCAGAAATAAAAGCTGCTTTGTGATAATTCTTTCTCATCATTTCAATGCAGAATGAACTGGAGCACAGTTCAAATAATGTACTTTTAAATAACATTAGAATAGCAACAGGTACTGAAAAATCAAATGGACAAGTCTTCCAGGAAGGGCAGAGTGACATATTTCTGATTCTCCCTCCCATCCTTAAGACTTAAAAAACATGAAAACATGAGAAATAAACTTTATCAGCCTTCTGAGCTATACAAAAAACCCATGCAAATGCTGAAAATTTTGCAGAATGTTATGGCCATAGTCAAACAACATACTGATTAAAGAATGTCTTATAATTAATCTCTCTAATAAGATGGTATATATTTGAGACAATTAGTGGAGGTAAGCCAAGGCCTATTGAGGCCTCCTGGCTGGAAAGGAGAAGGCCTGGAAATCTAATCAGATTGGAAGAGTTGTTAATGGGTAAGAAAGCCAGTCCCCAGAGATACTAACCACTGCATTAAGCAACATGCCTGCAGTAGAACTTGGTGGGCTAGAAGTTTTTAAAATAACAAAAGGCTGAAAGCACAAGGAATATCTCTTGGGAACAAAAGGCTTAACTAAACCATGCCATATCCATAGCATGGATGTGTATGCAGCTATTAAAATAATAGTGTAGGTCAGGCTTGGAAATTATGACCCAAAGGCCAATTCTGGCACACTTCCTGCTTTTGTAAATAAAGTTTTATTGGAACATGGTCACACCCATTTATTTAACTACTGTCTGTGGTTGCTTTTACAAGACAATGGCCAAGTTGAATAGTTGTAACAGAGACCATCTGGTCAGCAAAGTCTAAAATATTTCCTATCTTGCTCTTTACAAAAAAAAAACCTTTTTTACCTCAGGTAAGAATAGATACATTTGACACAGAGACATTTTCATGAGCTAGTACTAAGTGAAAAGTGAAGTTACAAACTGTGTAAGCTAAGCAGATATGTTTATAATTAAAAGTGTGTGTATGTGTGAGAGCAAGTGTGTGCGTGTGTATGGGGAAGGACAAACACCATGACATTAACAATGGCTATCTCTACGAGGATTATTAATGACTCCATTTTGTTATTATAATAGTAACTGTTTTTATTTAATTTATCCATACAGAAAATCTGTTAATAACACAAAAATATATATGTTTTACAATAGGAAATGAGCAAAATCTTTGAGGCAATTTTTATCATTGGTTGTACAATCGTTGGTATTAACAGCTGAATTTTCAGAAAGGGAAAATGGCCCCTTCTTGTGTTACCCTAGAGGGCAGCTTGGCAGCCTCAAGGGCTATGTGGGCCTTATTCTAGTGCAGGGCAAGCTGCGAATTATTTCAAGGTTCTATGAGTTTGATGGCAGTTGTCTGGAAGGGGAACAACTGCTCATTTTCAACTGTGGTCTTACAAGCATGGAGAGACTGTTATTTTCATCTGTGCTCCTTCAGTCGAACATGAAACATCTGTCACAAAACTATTGTCTGATGTGGCAGCAAAGGCTTTTCTCGATCTAAGAGCCCAGCAGCTGCTGCAGGAAAGATCAGACAACTACAACCAATATGTCAATACCTGTACCAGACCACCATGATTCATTTTTTTAATAATAGTGAGCTTTGCAGCATTGGGAATAATAATCATGGGAATATACTGTGAAGCTACATGTATTTATAAATATGTACACATACAAATACATAGAGTATTATATGTGTGTAGGATATATATATCCTACATATATATATATATGTATACATATATATACATATATATATATATGTATATATATGGTTTGTTTTTAGTTTGTTATTTGACCTAAAATAGACTCCTAAAGTAGGAATGTGATAATGTATTTGAAAGATTTAAATCTTGTATAATTCATGGATTTTCATTTTCTGCATGAATTTAAGCCTTGGAATGCAAAGTTTGCTTTTCGTTGGCAAGTAGAGATTTGCAAATGTTGGTACAGAATATCTCCAAATTAAAGAACCACTTGGACAAGTTGAATTCAAATGCATCTTCAAAACATTTACCTAGCTTACAAATTAAGGTGTAAGATAGAAATTTGATGGACTTAAAAAGCTTGAGACTTTTATTATGTTATTCTCCATATGTCATTTTTGTATTTATTAAGATCCTCCCATTTACTACTAGTTTCAAAGAGGAATATGGGTAAAATCTGGGGCTCAGCAGGAATTCCTTTATTTAGGGCACTTAACGGGCAGGTATTAATATGGGAAGACACAGAGCATCTAGGTGAAAAGCATAATCTCAGGAGTCAGAAAAATTAAGATTGAATCCTGTTTACTGCCTGTGGGGAATTGGCAAGTTTCAAGTCCTTAGTTTGCACATCATTAAAGTGCGAGTGATTGATTATGTTACTGCCTGTCTCCATCATGAGTTTGTTTTGACAATCAAATGGGTTAATATTTGTGAAGTGTTTAGCACAGTAGACTGCATATATCAAGGGCTGTCTGTATTGGTTAAATACATGGTGACGGGTGTGATGCTAATTTACAAGGCCATAAAGAGACCGCCACTGCAAAGCCACTGGAAGAAATGAGTAATAATAAAGGGAAGACAAATTTGGTTGTTTGCTCAAGACACGGGTCAAACACAGATTAAAAAACAACAACAACAACAACAACAAAAATCCAAAAACACAAAACTATTGAGAATTCCAGCTTTGTTAGAAAATTAGATTAGATTAAAAATTGGGTGAGAGTCTAACAACATACTGAGTAGTCAGGAAAAATATGAGTAAGTTTTGTTTTACTCTTATCATGGTCATTCGAAATGGAAATGAGGCAAAGCCTATTGGGTACATTAGACTCTGATTTTTTTCCTCTTTACAATCCCACAAATGAATAGCAGGCACAGTATGTTTTCCCCCTTTGTCCTCCCTCAGTATCAGAGTGCAGATAACCTCCACCCACTCCCTACATCCCCACCTTAGACACCATGTTATTGAAATATGTGGTGTTTCTTTTAAAAGTCATTTGACTTCATTTCATTGTCCACAGATCCCTGTCATTTATATTGATTTTTCATACCTATTTCTCAATAATATATTCTGTCCTACAAAATTATACAATTCCTTAGTATTAATTAGGTGTCACTGAATATTCCTAATGATGTACAACTGACCTGCTTATACATGTTGTATTTCAACCTCTTTTGGACTGTGATTGTTTCAATCAGTGAAAAATGCTGTTCTTGAATCCTACTCAGTTATATCAACAAGATATCAACAAAATTATAAATACAATTTTAGTTTGCTGACAGAAAAGATAATTTTAGATCAATAGGCATAGTTTCAATTATCTAATTTGGAGCTCAATTTAAAAATCTAAAATTTGAAGGCAAGATTTTTTTAAATTTATTTTTTGTAAGTTAATATATAAGTATCTTCTTTATTTATTTCTCTTTATGTCATAAAATCTATACTTCAATTTCTTCATCTCTGTATCATTACGTATCTGGTTCTTATAAAAACATGCACACACACTCTTCCCTTTCAAAATTGTGGCTTAAATGTTAAATCTTTCCTAAAATCTTTTCTAATTAAAATGAAATTCATCATCCAATAAGCCTGATTTACATGAAAAAGAAAAAAAGAAAACAAATACTAACTCGGATAAGTCTAACCAAGACAGAGATTTGATATAATCTTTCTAGAATCATAAAATGTTAAGGGAGAATACTGAGAAGATGTTGAAATCACACAAATAAGATCAAGTGAGTTGTTAATGCAAACTCCTTTTCTTTGGTCAGAGCTCTTTGAATGCAGAAGAACGCTCTTGAGAAAGAAAAGGGCCAAGAGTTAGAGTAAATAAATTTATAGAAAAAGAAGGCAGAAACTCTTTCTAACCCCTAGATACAGATTTTGAGATCGTTTAAACCAAAACCAACCTTAAATGACAAAATCGCCTCCTGGGAACTGTTGCTAGGCTATGCCTCCCTACCTTTTTCCTTCCTCCTGGCAGGCCTGCGCATCCTTCCTGATGCTCTGTTGCCCATATTCATTTTCATCGTCTTTGAAGTTCCAGCACATAATAACCTTTCTGTTTATCCACTACTGTCATGATCATCTGTGTGGTGTTCTTGTCCCTAATCTTTCCTCCCACATACGATTGATAGAGTGTTCTTCCTGAAACCTAACTCTAAAAATGCCAACTCTCTTCTTTTTGAATACAAAAATATCCCTAAACATCAGTGATTTCCCAAAAGCTACACAGTGTCATTCAAATTCCTTAGGAAACTCTACACTCCAAATCAAAATATTTTTAGGCATTCTTATTCTCCTCTTTGATCAAAAATATGTTATTTATGTTTTATTACAAAAATCTGTGGCAAAATGAAGAAACATTGCAGTGGAAATTGTTATGCCCAATTCTGAGCCAAACTTCCCTTGCTATCACCAGATTGTTTGTAATACAACTTATTATTTTTGGCTAAAGAGGTAATTTTCAGAGGATTTTCAGATTTCAGATGATTGTACGGAACAAATTGTCACACTTATTTTACATCAAGCTTGTTTATAAGGCACCTAGGTTTTTTATTTGGTTTTCTTGAATGTTCAAATACTGAAAAAGTTGTAATAGAGGGTGCCCATAATTATAGCTTTCTTCATATTCTAGGTACATTTTCTTTTTTTGATGTAATTTTGCATGTTTTAGTGTTTGGTGAAAAAAGTCAATATATAATCTAATATTATAAAAGCATTCCATGCTCAAATATTGATAAACAAAAGTAAGAAAATAAACTTAATACAATCAACGAAGGTAAACACTGTTCAGATCTTTGTTTATAGTCTTTTATACATTTATACATATATCTGTACTAGTTTTCGCAGAATAGGATCATACTACATTTACTGCTTTTTAACCAGCATTTTTCACTTATTTTATCATCTATCCTTGGCAGTTTTACTAATTAAAAGATCGTTTACTAGCCGAATGACCTTAGGGGAATAACTTAGTATCTCTGTGCTTAAATTTTCTTATCTGAAAGATAGAGATGAAAATAGTACCTTTCTCTGAGGGCTCTTTACAGGATTAAATGCAAATTACCTAGGATATACAGAGGATCCTGGACTTAACAATGGTTTGATTTTTCGATTTCTTGAATGTGATACACACTTAGTAGAAATCTTATTTTGAATTTTGAATTTTGGTCATTTTCCACAATAGTGATAGGCAGCATAGTACTCTCTCTGGAGCTGGGCAGTGGCAGTGAGCCACACCTCCCAGTCAGCCACACTATCATGAGAGTAGGCAACCAATTTCTGCAAGGTACTATATTGCAAAATGATTTTGCCCAACTGTCGCTAACACAGTGTTGTGAACATGTTTAAGGTAGGTTAGGATAAGCTGTGATGTTTAGTAGATTAGATGTATTAAATGCATTTTCGATTTTGGATAGTTTCAATTTCTGATGGGTTTAATCAGGAAGTAACCCAATTGTAAGAGGAGCAGCATCTATCTGTACGGTAGGGTATATACTTTCTAATGATTATATATTCTTATTTTTATGCAAAAGTAAATTCTTTTTCTGGAATATTATACGGCATTTACATATTTTTCTTATTAGGTTGACAGCAATCTACCTGAAATGATAGGATTCTGTTTAAATCATAAAACACTCATGAAGCATCCAATAGAACTTTAGAATGATCTTGTAGAAGTCTTGTTTACAAGGAACTATGTTTAAAAGGCATTTTTAATTGGAAAAGGTAGTAACATATTTACATATCATATATAAATAATTAGTGTCGATGAAGATTTTTTGCCACTTTCCTCATTTTTCTATAACAAATGTAGATCGCTAGTGCTGTAAAATTTATTAAATCATAAAGTAAAATAGAGTCGTTATAAATTATTCACAATTATGACTAACACAGGGTTAGTTTCTTTGAATATCAAAGGTTATTGTGAGTACCCACGAAGGCCTTAGTGCTCCCCTCAGCTTGACTAAACTTTAGAATTCTTCCAGATTCTAGGCCCTAACCTCCCTTTTCTATGAGCATTTTTTTTGGTAAGTGCAATGTAATTGTAAAGCCTTTCTCTGACCTTTTGAGATGTAAATATTTTTAAAAGCCTCTTGCCAGTTTTACAACCTAAGGCTGTCTTTTATTTAGGATCTGGGATTATGTTTTAAAAAGGAAGACAGT
>CAUYSK010039516.1:0-14158 GCA_963575035.1 Avahi laniger | reverse complement strand
CACTCTCTTGCCTGGGGCGAGTGCCGTGGCGTCAGCCTAGCTCACAGCAACCTCAAACTCCTGGGCTCAGGCAATCCTACTGTTTCAGCCTCCCAAGTAGCTGGGACTACAGGCATGAGCCACCATGCCCGGCTAATTTTTTTCTAGATATATTTTTAGCTGTCCAATTAATTTCTTTCTATTTTTTGGTAGAGATGGGGTCTAGCTCTTGC
Source organism: Avahi laniger (assembly GCA_963575035.1). Lineage (NCBI taxonomy): Eukaryota > Metazoa > Chordata > Mammalia > Primates > Indriidae > Avahi > Avahi laniger. The sequence continues at coordinate 13,946 of CAUYSK010039516.1, read as the reverse complement.
TCAGGCTGATCTCGAACTCCTGAGCTCAGAACGATCCGCCCACCTCGGCCTCCCAGAGTGCTAGGATTACAGGCGTGAGCCACCGCGCCCGGCCATTTACTCCTTAATACAACATGGGATGAGTTGACAGTACTCTTAACTCTTCTGGTCACCCTTGTGCTTCCTCCCTTCTATCCACCCAGTGTTCCAGCAAACCCTGCAGGGTGCCCGAAGGTATGCTCAGAGCCAACTCAGATGCTGGGGTCTAGCCCACACCCCAAGGAGCTCCCTCCCAATGGGACAGAGTCTCACCCAAGGGATACTTTTGATATGGACCCTTTGAGAGGTACTGTAATGCATTGCATGGGGTTCAGAGATTTGGAGACAGCAAACTTCAGTTCAAATCCTGGCTCTGCTCATTTCTAGCTGTGTGACCCTGGGCACGTTTTTGAACTCTCTGAGCCTCAGTTTTCTCATTTCTAATCTGGAAATAATAATATTAATAGTAAAATCTACTTTTTGGGATTGTTGGGAAGATTAAATAAGAACGTGTATGTTGGTTCAGTGTCTGGCATATAGTAAGTGTTCAATAAATATTTGCTTTTTAAATGTGATCTGTAATAGAAGTTGCGACAAACCTTTTGGCAGCCTAGCAAGATAAGAGACAGACACCTTCTGGGGAGGTCGGGGAAGTGACTACCTCTGTCTGGAAGCAAAATTCTTTGAACTGCCTCTATTTTGTCCATGAGCAAATTTTCAGGTAGGGAGGTTGTATTTATCTGGACTGTGAATTTGAATTTGCAGTTGCACATTCCAAGGGCCTTGCAAGGCCTTTCCAGTCTGTGCAAAGGAGCAGCAAAAGGCACCTTCAGAAGCACTTACTAATTGTGTGACCTTAGGCAAGGGCCCCTAACCTCACCAAAGATAAAATTCCCTTATCAGCAAAACGGAGATCATAATCCTAGCTATCTGCTATCATTGCTGTGGGATTAGGAGAGAATGTGAAACCTTTAGCAGAGTGCCTGGCACCTAGTACGTGCCTGTTAAAATTTACCTATTACAGTTTGCATTATCTGAGACCCAAGACTGCCTCGAATTTCCACATTTCCAGAGAAAGGTGCTTGGGAAGAGATTTCTGAGTCTCCTGCCTGCCAGGTCGCATGATTCTCTCTCTTTTTGAATGTCTGCACACATGTTATTTATTTATTTTTGGCTAACGTTAAATTGAGGTTTTGGCTGAAACTCAGCCTGCGCGTACTTGAAAAGCCAACAGGCTCGTTGGGCAGCCGATAAAGCTCTCGGGATTTCCCCGCAGGGCTGCGGAGAGTACAGACAGGAAGCTCGGGGACCCAGCGCCTGACCAGAACTTCCTCAGGGGAGGCTGGAGGAGAGCACGCGCGTCCTGCACAGAACTCTCTAGAGCGCGCAGGCCAAAGCAACCTTCTGTTCCCCTCGCGTGCTGGAAGAGGGTCCCCGACCCCCACCCGTGGGTGAGGACCCTGCAGGCAGCAAGAGGGAGAGGGACGCTTCCCCCAGGGAGAGGCTGACAGACACAGCCAGGCTGGAACCTTCTATTCCGGCCCAGCCTCTTCCTCCCTCGCTGCACCGAGGAGGGATTTAGAAGGGACTTTCCAGAGAGCGTTAGCGTGCAGGGTGTGGAAATGGAATAAAAGCATATGCAAATAGGCCTCTGCGTGCCTTCCTCTACCCCAGTGAGCAAGAGTCTTTCTCCAGAAAGATGCTCTTTCTCCTAGACACTTGACAGCTCTCTTCCTTCCCTGGATGGCCGCAGCAGGGCCGTTGGAGTGGTAAAATCCAACAGGGGTGGGCCGGATGGGCAGGACAAAGGAGCAAAATGAAGAAGGGGAGAAGGGGGCCCGGGTGGGGGGAGGCTGAATTGGGAATGATAAAATAAAATGAAATTTTAGGAGCTTGCTGTGAGTATGAGCTGGGAAAAAAATAATCATTGCAAGCTGATTTATTATGTTCTTATCTTTCTCTGAGAGGCAGCAGGCTTTTATACAGTGGATTATTGCAGAGTAAATGGCACATTAAAGATGTAATCAAGATGTTTAAAGCATATTGAGTGACATTAGAATTAAAGTAGGTGAGACTTTTGTCATGGTCTATAAATATAAAAATGTCAGTGACTTGGAGATATTTCCAATGCTTTAGTTAAGATGTGATTCCATTTCCAAAAGGAAAATTATTTTTAACCTTTTGTTTTTTCCAGCGTGGGGTGGGGTGGGGAAGTGGTTTAGAACCTCTCTATGGAGGATAAAATAATGTGCTTTAAACCCTGAGTTGTAGACTGTGGCCTCTGTTTAGCAAGCCATAAACATTCTTGCCGTGACAATGGGTGAAAATATTGCACAGCAAATAATGGTGCACTTTGGGGGCTGGAGGCTGGGGGATTATGGCTATCACTTTTTGTTTATTGTGTTCCTATTCTCAATCTCATTCAATCTTAGGATACTGAGGTTTTAAAATTTTCTATTTTTTTTTAAAGCATCTTTTTTCCACGCTGAACTCGACTTGTCTATTAATTGATGAGCAGTGTCGCTTTCTTTCTGGAGGCCTCGATGGGCTTAATTACTGCATTGTATTTTCTCGTGATTTGGGAACTTCACCTTCAGTGCCCGTTATTTCATTCGTCTGCCGGGTTCTGCTTTGCTCTCACCCCAAACCTTACTGTAGGGCTATGCTGACAATGGGTTTGTTGACAGAACATACTGCTCTCCATTTGTTTTTGTTTTGTAAATCACATCTCTGTCCTTATGCATAGCACTCCTTGGAACAGATGAGTAGCTGTACAAGAAGCTCTTTGTGGTGGTGCTCACAGAGAGAGAGAAGGTAGAAGCTTTGACTCTGGGCGTTATGCAGACTGTTTGGATTTGCTTGGACTGTTAGCACATGGGGTAGATGGTGTCTGGTATTCGCTTCAGGATTCCGCGAGGCCCAGGCCTGGGACGGGTTGAAGAGCTCCCCGGATAGCTGGGTGATGCATTCTTGGCCCTCTTCTCATCCCTGAATTCCTGTAGTCACACTTCTCCAAAGGTCCTCTGGGATCAGACCAACGCACTGCATCGGTTCTATGGAGTCTTATCTTTTCAGTGTAGGCCTTTGGGCCAAACCTGTAGTGAGTATTTGTTTTCCCTGGCTGTCAGCAATTGATAGTCTTGGGTGTGGTCCCTAAAAGCCAGGTTTGGGGCACTTATTTATTTTTTTTTATTTTTATTTATTTATTTATTTTTTTGAGACAGAGTCTCACTCTCTTGCCTGGGGTGAGTGCCGTGGCGTCAGCCTAGCTCACAGCAACCTCAAACTCCTGGGCTCAAGCAATCCTACTGTCTCAGTCTCCCGAGTAGCTGGGACTACAGGCATGCGCCACCATGCCCGGCTAATTTCTTCTATATATATTTTTAGCTGTCCAATTAATTTCTTTCTATTTTTGGTAGAGGTGGGGTCTCACTCTTGCTCAGGCTGGTCTCGAACTCCCGAGCTCAGAATGATCCGCCCACCTCGGCCTCCCAGAGAGCTAGGATTACAGGCGTGAGCCACCGCGCCCAGCCGGCATTAAGTTGTTTATAGTATTTTACCGTTGTCTTTTTACTATCTTCAGGATCTATGGTAATGTTACATATTTTATTTCTGATACGTTCTTATTTTCTTAATCAATCTGTTAAGTACATAGGGATTCCGGCTTGGCTCGTAGGGACAAAGGTGGGTGCCTTACCTTGGTGCTACCTCAGCAATTGACCCAGCTAGGAAGAAGGGCAAGGGTCTTCTTGGTGTTGCCTGGCCTTAATCCTTCCCTGAGCAACTGTCACACCCAGGGGAAGGAGGAACCCCTGCTAATCTGCAAAAGAATGCAGGCCAGGCAACACAGGCACAGTAGAATTTGGAAAGTGACCTAGAGTAACCTAAGGCTAATTATCATGTTGTTAACTGTCCATCAAAGTGGTTCAGTGGTTACATCTGAACCCCGGACCATAATCAGAGACCCTTTTGTTATGACAGAGGGGTCCTTTCGTCGTTCTGTAGTGAATGTATCTTGCTCTTGTTCTGTAAACAAACTATCTTGCCCTTCCTCAATAAACTTTGTTTCACGCTTAAAAAAAAAAAATAAAGGTTAGGCTAGGCATGGTGGCTCGCACCTGTAATCCTAGCACGCTGGGAGGCTGAGGCGGGAGGATCGCTTGAGGTCAGGAGTTTGAGACCAGCCTGAGCAAGAGCAAGACCAGTCTCTACTACAAAATAGAAAAAAATCAGCTGGACGTGGTGGCATGTGTCTGTAGTCCCAGCTACTCAGGAGGCTGAGGCAAGAGGATCACTTTGAGCCCAGGGGTCTGAGGTTGCTGTGAGCTAGGCTGACACCACGGCACTCTAGCCCAGGCAACAGAGTGAGTCTCTGTCTTAAAACAAAACAAAACAAAAAAAGGTTAACAAAAACCTAATATTGCTGAATATGTGAGGAAACACCAAATTCTCAGGCCTAGAAACTCTTTTGGAAAAGATTTTGGCAACGTTATCAAAATGCATGCACTCTTTTACCTAAATAATCCTCCTTTTAGGAATTTAACCCTAGGAGATAATTACACAAATAAAAATGTAAAGATGTTCATTAAAGCACTGTTTGCAATAATTAAAAATTAGACTTTTGGGTTGTTTTCATCAATAGGATACTAAATAAATCAATTATGGCCTAATGTATAAGTCGATAAAAAATGTACTATGCAGTCAATAGAAAGGATGTGGTTCTATATTTATTGACAATGGAAAGATATGCATGACATACACATTAAGTGAAAACAGCACGTGTAGTAGAATCCCATTTCTACAAAGCTGCATACTTCTAAGCACCACATGCAGTTGTTTCCCTTGTATATTCTACAGAACATTATATTCTCCTAAGTTCTTCCATGGTCTATGAAATGCTACATGTTATAATCAATCATCTTTTGGAAAGTCACAATGCCCTTTAACACAGTGAATACTCTTAAAGCCATTGTTTTAATCGCGTTTACCATACCATTATCCAAAGTAACCTCACCATAGAATCCTTTTTTCACATACTACCTTTTAAAATACAAAGCAAAAATAAATAAAAGAAAATATGAAGCAACTAGTTAGTAGAAAACCCTTTGGGAAACACGAGCATCAGAGAAGTAGTAGAATATTCACCAGAATGTTCATAATATATCTATTTATAGCTACTTTTTTTTACCAGAAATACACACCATCTTTATAAAAATAGCTATTTATGAAAGAAAAAAATCTAGACATGCAAACAATGATGAACATCATATATTGAGAACCTACTCTGTATCAGGCACTACACTAAGGGCTTTACATATTCTGAAAACATGGATTAAATGGCATGAGAAGAAAACAAGACTCAGAGATCACGCGACTTACCTAAGCCCACACAGCTAGTAAATGGCAAAGCCTGAATTTGAATCGCAGGTCTGTCTGCGATTGTCTGTGTTCTTTTTCACTACACTATCTGTATCTCTTTCATAACATATTCTTCCTTGAAAGTCCCACTTGAGCAGCCAGCCAGCCTGCGAACCCCAGGAGATGCCTCCCTGGTTTCCCAAGTACCTCTTTCAAACCTCAATAAGAAGTAAGAGAAAGTAAAGTACCTGGTACAGTATCTGAAATGTAGTAGATTTAATACAGTAATTTCTTTAATGATTATCCATTGACTTGTTTGAACAGAAAGAATTTACCTGCTTTCTTGGGCTCTTAGCTATGTTATATAACTTTAAATTGATGAAAATTTAAGCTTTAATATTAAGTATATGATATTTATATACTTGACTTGGAAAAAAATTAATATGATAGCATGGAGTACTTACTTCAAATTTCACAGAATAAGTCACAGTCAACTTATTTGTATATTCTCCAGGAATTTCCATAGGGGGTCCATTACAAGTTAGGTGGTTTTCATCTGAATGCTTATAGCTAATAAAAGAAAAAAAACGAAGGGAAGGACATTTTTATATAAAGCCGTCTTTGTAAAATTTCCAATTCATGGCTATTCGGGCATGTAATAGTAGGCTAAAAAAAATAGGCCTCCCGCTATAGTCTGCATTAAAAGTCTTTAAGATTTAAAATACTTTTGTTTCTAAACGTCCCCAACACTTAAATGAGACTCAATATACTACCCCAAACTGAATACTTAAGAACTTCCCTTTTGCCAACAGATAGAAAGAAAAAACAAAAAACCCTTCTATAAGCAAATGGCTTAATTTTTCATCTTTCATCTCATCCCTCTTCAATATACTAAATAACCTATCTTATAACCTCTGCTGTAGGGCTAGAGAATTAAACAGATGAAGCAAAAATCATACTTATAAGTACCCAGAGATTTGAGGGCCTACTGTGTATAAAGCACCATCCTTAGTAATGAAAGATACTGAGAATATAATCTATATGAACATTTTATCTGAAAAAGAGAACATTAAAAATAGGAAAAAACTGGAGAAGTATGAAACTGTCCAGGACTGATAGAGCTAGCAAATGCCTGGTCAAGGGTAAGAAGACTCTTTTATTACTCAAAAAGTAAAAGAGTAATAAAGGGGAGATAGGAGAAAAATCAAAAGGAGAAACATGATGCGTCCCTTTGGATTTATTTATTTAGCATAGAATTTATCCCGTGGCTTGCATCTAATAAATAACATGCAATCCTTATGGTATTGTTGTCTATACATGTGTAGGCACAATAAAACTATTTGCTCACAGTTGTTAAGATTATTGATGCATACCTCTTTCTATTCATTTTTATAACCCTAGTATCTGATACATAATATGCCCTTATAAGTGCTTGTAGAATGAATGAATTCTATTTAGAGCCAAAAGACATTTTAAAGCAGCTATAAATTAAAGAAATAAAAATTTTTAAGGCTACAGATCAAAAGTTAACCCTAAAGAGAACAATTAAATTACTCCATGATAATGCATATCAAGGTTTATTGTGCAAGTATGGGCCTTGAATCCAGTACAGAAAATGTCTGCATTTCATATGAGAGAGATCATGCAGCAAAAATTAAGAGCTCTAACCAAAGTAGAATCCCTATATTAAACCACTGGCTTTACACATGGGCTGCAAAAGGCCTTAAAGGCCATTTTCAGAACGTTGTTTTTACTCTAAGTGAGATGGAAAGAAAGTTAATGGAGGGTTCTGAGCAGAGGATTGAAACGAGCTGTCTTTTCAAAGGAAATGCTCTGAATGCTGTATAGGGAACAGACTGCTGGAAGACAAGGGTAGCAGCAGGGGGACCAGCTAGGATTTTGCAATGATCCAGGTGAGGGAAAATGATGTCTTGGACCAGGTGATAGTGGTAAAGATGACAGGAAGTGGTGGATTCTGAATATATTTTGAAGAAACAACCACATGGTCTGCCAAAGGATTGGACTGGATATGGGGTATGAGTGAAGAGTGATGCCATGGTTTGGGGGCCTGAATAACTGGAAGGATGTAGTTGCCACTTACTGAAACGGGGAAGGCATTAGGAGAAACTCATCCAAGTGGACCTGTCAAGTAGACAGCTAGATATACAAGTCTAGAGATCTAAGAGCCATCATGGTAAAACCATGCAACAGGATAAGATTACCAAGGTGTGAGCATAAATAAAGAAGAGAAAATGTTCAAAGATTGAGTCTAGGGGCCCTCTCATATTGAGAGGTTACAAAATGAGGAGGAACCTAAGAAATGATCAGTGAGATAGGACAAGACCAGGAAAGTATGGTAACCTACAAGCCAAATGAAAGCAAGTATTTTCTTTTTCTTTTTCTTTTTTTATTTTTATTAAAATTTTTGGGGGGACTGTTCCTTTGCCGCCGTGGTTGCTGGTCCCAGTGCTGCTCAGGAGACGGAGGAAGCAAGTATTTTAAAGAAAAAGAGATGATCAACTATGTAACAGCCAGGGAAATTAGCCAGGCACAGTACCTAAAAGAAAACACAAGACTCTAGGCCTAGAAAACAATTCGGTCTAACTCACTTCTACGACATTGGGCAGGATTGTTTAATTCTACAAAGGATGAATTATAACACAGTCCTTGTCCTCAGGAGGCTCACATAAATGACCTTTACAGGGATTAGATAAAAGTCTTATTGTATGTACACATAAGCTATTACTGTGGGCAGTGTAGAATAAATACAACTCTAAAAAATTATTATCCTGGCTTTTGTCTTCTATCTGGGACTGAGAATATGAGATGTGACTATAAAGCATTAAGTTTAATTTTCATATAGCTGGTGAGATTAGCTTCCTGTATGATAATACTTTGTATGTTTACTAAGTTTCTAATCAAATCACTTCAAACACTTCAAACATGAACAGTCATCCTGAATCAGAACTCAGAGTCCATCATTCTAAAATTGTTTCCAGATATCAGAAGTGACATAAAAAGCACAGGGGATTATCCTTGACGATAGTAAGGTATTTTCTTACCTCTCTTAATAGCCATGTTTACTCTTGTTATTCATAAATATGCCCTAAACCTTTTAATTCCTCTTTTATTTCCTATTTGCAACACCTTGTAGAGATAAAGAAGCTTGAGTGCAATGTGCACCACGCAATGGGATGTACATATTTGAAACCTGGACTGAGGGGGGGAGGGGGGGCAAGGGCAACACACGTAACCTAGACATCTGTACCCCCATATTATGCTGAAATAAAAAAAAAAAGAAAAAGTAAAAAAACAGAAATTACAATGAATTTTCATACAGTTACACCAGCTGTGCCTGCCCTTCCTGCCTCCCATTCTACCTTCTCTACCTCTTTCACCTTTGTCACCCCTGAGACAGCAAGGCCAACCCCTCCTCTTTCTCCTCCTCCTCAGCCTACCCAATGTGACGATGACAAGGATGAAGACCTTTATGTTGATCCACTTCCACTTAATGAGTAGTAAATATATTTTCTCTTCCTTATGACTTTCTTAAATAACATTTTCTTTTCTCTAGCTTAGTTTATTGTAAGAATACAGTATATAATAAATACAACATATAAAATATATGTTAATCAACTTTATGTTATTGGTAAGTCTTCCGGTCAACAGTAGGGTATTAGTAGTTAAGTTTTGGGGGAATCAAAAGGTATCCACAGATTTTTTTGACTGCACAGGGTGGGGGGAGTTGGCACCCTAACTCCCCAGTTATTCAGCTGTTCAAAAATAATTAAAAGAATTAAAGATGTAAGACAAGGTCTTTAATTCCCAGTGAAAGAATATAACATGATGTAAAAGAGGCAAATTTGAAAAAGAACTAAATAGAATCTCTAGAAATAAAAAATATAATCATAAAAATTATTAACATAATTGACAGGAAGTTACCCTAAATAGAGCACAGGGAGATGAGTTACAAAATATAAAAAAGAAGTTCAAAGTCACATAGCATTGAACGAGATGATCTTTCTTATGTTTACCAAGTATTCCAAAAGCAGTTTAATTTTCACATGGCCCTTGCAGAAGTGCTTTATTCCAGGGTTGGGATAGGGAAAATACAAGTATGGAGCACCTTATTGTGCCAAAAATAAGGAAGTATTCAAAAAAGGATGTGGGCTTGTTGAAAGAGCATTAGGAGTTAATCATAAAGAGCTCCCATTGGCTAAAGCTTGAATACTTTGAACAACAAAAATAACAGTAATTAGGATATAATTCACAGCATAAAATGAATATCTATGAGTCCACATTGATATAAACAATTGAATAAACAAATGAGGGAGAAGCAGCAGCCCTTCCTTACAGAAGAATTACAATTAATAAATGCAGAAGCACTGAGAAAATCACCATTAGGGAACACCACAGGAATAACTGTCGTAGGCAACATCTGTTGATGGACACTAAAATTAGTAGACAAAAGTTGGAGGACAACAACTGTATAGTCTCAAAGTATCTCCCCAAGACATTTATTAATTTCAAAAGAAAACATAGTAACCTTGCAGTAGAGAAACCCAGTATACATTACCTTAACCAGGTGATCTAAGTTAACATCACCAGTAATAAAGGTTATCAACATTATATACTCCCTGATACACTGAAACAGGCACATTACTTTTATGGTATTCTTGCCAAAAATGTATAACCTCAATCTAATCATGAGAAAACATCATATACACCCTAACTGAGACACATTTTACAAAATAACTGAAGAGGACTCTTCAAAAGTATCAAGTTCATGAAAGCCAAGAAAATGAGGAACTGACAGCCTGGAAGAGAGTTAGGAAACATGACAACTAAATGCAATGTGGGATCCTGGATTGGATTCTGGAACAGAAAGAAGATATTAATGGAAAAAAGTGGTGAAATCTGAATAAAGTCCGTAGTTTAATTAACAGCACTGCATCCATGTTAATGTCTTAGTTTTGATAACTGCACTATAGTATGTAAACAAGATGTTCACATTAGGGGAAGCAGGGTGAAAAATATGAAAGAATCCTTTTTTCTTCTAATAACAGTTTTGAGATATAATTCACATACAATTCCCCATGTAAAACACACAATTCGATGATTTTTAAGTATACTCACAAAACTATACAAACATCACAATCAATTGTAGAACATTTTCATCACCCCCTAAAAAAATCCCACAATCATTAGTCACTCCCCATTTTCCCCCAACCTACCCAAACCTAGGCAACCAAAAATCTACTTTCTGTCTCTATAATAACTTGTCTATTCTGGACTTTTCCTATTAAATGGTATGATACAATATGTGGTCTTCTGTGATTGGCTCCTTTCGCTTAGCATATTGTTTTCAAGGTTCATCCATGTTGTAGCATATATCAGTACTTACTCCTTTTTATTGCCAAATAATATTCTATTCTACATATATATCTTTCTGTACTGTTTTTGAAATTTTCCTTAAGTTTAAAGTTATTTCCAAATAAATGGTTCTTAAAAGGAAAAGGAAAAAAGCACTACTTAAAGAAATAATGGCAATTTCTAGAATCAACAAAAGATATTAATCCTCTAATTTAAGTCCTCAGATAAATAAGTTTACCTTCAGATACATTATAATATGACTGTTAAGCACCAAAGACAAAGAGACAATCTTCAAAGCTAAAAGGGAGAAAATACAGACTGCTTGCAAAGGAACAATTTGAAACAAGAGACTATTCAAAATTAACAGGTCCAAAACATCATGCAATAAAATCTTAAAAGTGCTAAGGAAACTGCTGGCCTACAATACTAAATCCACCATTCAATGGTAAGGCAAAACAAGTAAACAATCAATTGATTATCTAGGGACAATATCTAGAAATCATGCATATATAGCATATGAATATTTATGTACAAATGACTCAGAATGTCTTGCTTAATGAGATTTTGGAGAATTCATCCCTAAGGGTTTATACTACACATATTTTGTTGCTGGGGGAGAATGATACTTTTCTCATGTTATTCTTCCACAAGAATCTTAGCAACAGTGAACAGTACACATTAAGGAGACCCTCTGCCGTGCAGTACACTGGATAGAGCACATGACTGGAGTCAGAAACCCCAGGCTCTGCCATTTGGTAACTGTGTGACTATGGCAAAGTCATCAATCTCCCTCAATCTGTTTCCCCAGCTGCAAAATGGAAATCTACTAGTAACACCTGCTCTATGTGTAGCACAAGGTTAACAGTTAAGGCCTTATGGAGACAATTGTATGCAAACGTGCTTTATACATTGAAAAAGATGGTTATTGCTGTTACAACCAACGGAAAAAATAATGAATCCCAGAAGAATCAGAGCCTTTCCTTCTAATTCCTGTGCTGTAAAAATGACTTTGTTCTTTTGCAGAGGAACAGATAGCTATCGACTAATTTTACTTTGAAAAGCTATTTCTAGAAATTCCCAAGAACAGCCTACTCTTTTTGTCCTGATTCTTTACTCCAACAGAGGGAAAGCTTTATAAAAACCTTTAGGCTATGAAAACTGCCTTATTTGCCCTTTTCATAATGAAAGTAAAAGAAACTGCCTTCACAATTAAGGACTCAAGTCATCATCATGCAGTGAAGCCCTCTTGAGCTAATTCAGTACACTCAATTCATAAAACAGGATGCTTCTGTTACCAAAGTACAATAACGGGATAAGAGAGAGTTTGAAGAGACACAATCAATGGAGCAGAAACAATGGGAAAAATAACATTCTTTCTTAGCCTCATAATATGAGGTTAAAGGTTGTAAGTATAAAAAAATGACTAGTACAGGTTTATTTAAGCAATTCCACAGCCTTTTAATGTCTGAGACTAGTTTATTATCAAGGCAGTGTTACGGGGCAAAAAGACCAAATAGGAATAAATACTGAGTTGTCTGTTTTTAAAGTCTCTTATAATCTAAAGGACAGTAATTCTAATGATATTCTAATACAGTTGTTCAACTTTTGTCCTGTTCATGGCAAAGAATGTAAAGGCATGTGTCTAAATCTCAAACGATGGCTTAGTAAAAAATAAATGTTTGTACTTGATGTGGTAAAGCTACTCTCATATTAACAACCCCTACCATCACTAAGACATTTCCAAAAAAGGTACAATAGATACTTTTTAAATTAGTCTGTATTTTTGAAAAACTATTTGGTTAGTAGTGCATCATTATAATTCTACTATCTGAACATTAGAGGCCTAGAATTGTATAAGTGACTCAAGTAAAACCAGAGACATTTATTAAACAGATTGATTAAAAATTAAAATAAACAAATTGATCTAGACTATCAAGCCACCCAAGGGACTCACTACTCCATGGCCAGGGATGTTAGGTTTCTTTTTCTTTTCCCCAAGTGAGAAGTTACAGGTCTCTAAGATACCTCTCCTACAGGGAACAATATCTTCCAGTGCAAACTCCATTGATTTCTCTGCAGGAACAGAAAAAATGACACAGGAGTTCCCTACAGGGACACTCACTTTTCAGTTTTGCTAGATTCTGTCTGGATTAATTATCTATTTCTTGGTGGACGTTCTTCTGGTATGAAACAGCAAATTCACAGTAAGAATGTGTCAAAAGTATCCTCTGACAAAAAAAAAATGATTGGTGCTTTATTCCCCCAAAATATACAGAGGGAATTGAAAAATAAATAAATGAAAGGCCAGCTCCTTTCCCTTTTCTGATAAATGGATGTTAGACTCCAAGGTAACAGGAAAATAACAGAAATTCAATTCAATCAACATAGTTTAAGATTAAAAAAAAACCAAACTGCTGGAAAGTTGTTCAGCCAATACAAAATTATTAAATCGAAGCAAAGCAAACTGAGTATTTACCAGCAACAAGAATAAAATCACCCATCTAAATTTAAAAAGAGCTAAAGAGACTATTACAAGTATACTATACAAAGACGCTGAGAAATACAGTTTACTGCATTTTATATTGAAAAATCAACATGCTGTGTGTCAAAAATAACTGATGAATTAAGGCAGTCACTTCAGAGACTCGAAGAACATTTTTGAGAGCAATTTTAAACTACAAAGATGAAGCTTTTAGGAACACCTATTGAGTTTAGTCCATTTTACAAAGATAAAATTCCATGAATACATTTCTAAGTGATGTTGACAGTTACTGAAATTTAACCTGATTACATGTTCAATGAAAATCACTCTTCTCTCCCCCCATCCCACACCACCCTATGTATCCACAGATTTGGAGGTCACAGAACTGATAAATTCTTTGTGGATAACGATAGTGAAGATTAGTCTTTCAAGCCTGAGTGTCTTATACAACCATCTACAACTCCCTAACAACAAGGAAGAAACATGCCTGTGGCTTCTTCCCATAGAAACAAATTCCTTCTTAAGAAAATCAAAATTAAATACAGGCCAGGCGTGGTGGCTCACGCCTGTAATCCTAGCACTCTGGGAGGCCGAGGCGGGCGGATTGTTTGAGCTCAGGAGTTCAAAACCAGCCTGAGCAAGAGCGAGACCCCATCTCTACTAAAATTAGAAAGAAATTAATTGGACAACTAAAAATATATAGAAAAAATTAGCC